>JARFJB010001782.1:695000-722500 GCA_036346205.1 Vesta saturnalis
TATCCATTTATTATCGATCATAAAATCTGAGATTGTGTAGAAGTTTAATGTTACCCAGATGCTTGCGAATAAAGGGGGTTTATGTTGTTTAATTAGCGTAGATTTCGTGGTAGGAAGGCTTTTTATATCTTCTACACCTCTTGGAAAGTTGTCAATTGTGATATTTAACGATCTTACTGCTTGTTTTAGGGACTGCAGAAACCACGATGTTTTATTAATTTCTTGCATTTCTGAACTAGTAAACAGCCATTCCCAAGACACATTGTACGGGTTTAGCTTTTGTAATGCACTTTTTAATATTATTTTCCACTTTTGTTCTTCTGATTCAAGTAATAATTTTTTTACCGTCATCACTCGAAACGCTATAAGCTTTGCTCTTAGATTTACCAGCCCAACCCTCCGTATTCTACAGGTAAGCATAAGTCTTCCTCTTTGCACCAATGTTTTGACGACCACATAAAACTTGTCAGCATATTTTGTAATTCTTTGACTTGCTTGTCGTTCAATGGGATCACATGGAAACTATGCCACAGCTTTGGAGCAATAGATTGATTGACTATTACCTTTTCGCTATTACTGAAAATGCAGGTGCCTGACGCTTCCATTTTGCAATTGAATTGCGGATCATTTCCTTAAGTTTTACAAACGCCAGCTCTGCATCATCTTCTTGATTTGCTGAAAACTTATTCCAAGAACCTTGATAGACGTGTTGGTCCATTTATAGCCCAGGGTTTGTGCTTTCTGTTTTTCCAGCTTCCGGTCCAAAGGCCCACCGTTTTCTCTATATTAAGTTCTGAACCTGATTGTTTTGAAAAACTTTCTAACTTCGGTGAAACCTATCAAAGTCGCTATCTTCAGAAATGAAAACTGAAATGTCGTCCGCGTACGCACTAACCACGAGTTTTGTATTCTCGATTTTAAGCATCGCACCTTTAAGTGATTTTCTACACAAGGACAGGAAAGGTTCTATGGCTAAACAATATAGGAAACCGGACATAGGGCACCCCTGACGTATGCCTTTTTCAACGGCAATTTCACTTGTGAGCAGATTATTAACTCTAACTTGACACATGGCTCCTTTATACAGCGTTTTAATGGCGCTGATAAAAAAATTGCCAAAATTAAAATGTTTTAATACATGGAATAGATAATCGTGGTTGATGCTATCAAACGCTGCCTTTTGATCCAGATTTAAAATAGCGACTGGGAGATTTTCTTTGTTTGCCTTGAATATGGTGTCTCTATAAAGATGAAGGGTATCATAGATTGTTCTACCTGGAATACTGTAACACTGATCAGGATCTATTAGAGTACTGATTACTGCAGAAAGTCTAATTGACAAAGATTTTGCTAGAATCTTGTAATCAGTTGTGGAAATTGAAACGGGCCTCCAATTATCTAGTGCTGTCAAATCTTCTTTTTTTGGAAGAAGATTAATCACTGCCTTTGCCATTGATCTCAACATTTTGCCGTCTTTTAAACACTTAGTTGCTACCTGGGGGCCAATTTTATTCCAGAATGTGATATAAAACTTCACTGTTAAGCCATCTAGACCGGGTGCACTTCTTTTGTTCAGTGACAATAGGGCCATTTTAAAGTCGTTTAAGCTTAGTGGGTTTTCAAGTAATACCTTGCATCTGTTCGACAATTGTTTTGGGTTGCTGAATAATGCAGATGCTATATCTATCTTGCTGTTTGTTCGTGCATATTTATTTTTGTAGTGATTCCTTATTATCGAACATAATTTGATAGGGTTGTGTGTGTGTGTGTGTGTGTGCGTGCGTGCGTGCGTGCGTGCGTGCGTGCGTTCGTGCGTGCGTGCGTGCGTGCGTGCGTTCGCGTGCGTGCGTGCGTGCGTGCGTGAGTGAGTGAGTGCGTGCGTGCGTGCGTGCGTGTGTGTGTGTAAATGATTAAGTGGTATAAGAAGGCTGATTTTGAAATAATTTTAGGGACCGCTGTTGTAAATTCTTGGGTAATTACCAGAACAATATAAAAAAAATTGAACATTCAGAGAAGTTATAATACACGCACTGTTCAATAGTAAAGATGATGAAGAAGACGTATAGGTACCGAGAAGAAACGAAAAAACTACACCTAAAGTAAAGAAAATTGAAAGAGATGCTGGAAAGAATAGAAAACGGTATACTTCCTGCTTTGAAAAGTTACAAAAACAAAGAGTGCCAAAGGGAGCAAAAGCCAACGCTAAGATAGTAATGGCCTACAGCGATGATTGTGGCAATAAACCGTCAATGTCTTTGAATGTTTTAATGAAAAACATTCCCAAGTTTCATAATAGTTTTAAGATTTACACTTATTTTTTTCACATTTAAGAAGTTGTTTTTTGTATACTGTGACTCCTTTCATTGTCAAATTTAATTTATTGTCAAAGAAACAACATGGTTTTCGTTAAGACTTATCAACTACTACCGCTTGCACTGAAATATATGAAAATATTCTTTCTAACCTTGAAAAAAGATTAAGTATTCAGGAGGGAATAGGACAGGTCAGCGTCGCAGACTTATCGCGGCCGATTCATCGCGGTCATCTCAACGCCGAGCCGTCTGATCCCCGAGCCATCTCATCGCCGGCCAACTCATCGCCGATTTTGTTTTCGATAAATTCACGAAATTGCTGCTTGAATAAATACCGATACCGATCAATTTACCTACATTTTAATTTTGAATGTACTATGGACACAGGTAAGTACTGGAACTTTAATCATAAGTTGAATCCATAATGATAGTTAATATTAATTTACAAGATATAATTAATGGCATTAATATTACCTTAAATATTAAACAATTGGTAATGAGCTTTAAATCGATATTTTTATATTGTGTTTAATAGTGAATACTACGACAAATCCACCCTTTACGCGCGATTGTTGCACTATGTCAGCCTCGGCGACGAGATAACTTGGCGATAAGATGCCGCAATGAATCGGCCGCGATTAGTCGGCGGCGCTGACTTGTCTTAGACCCCAGCAGGAATTCTATGTGACCTAAGTAGAGAATTTGACTGTGTCGACCACGAAATTTTAATTCAAAAATTAAAAAAGTTGGGGGTAAGAGGTACACCACTTCAATTTCGTACGTATCCAGTAGATCTCAAGTTGTAAGCATACGCCCAGCTACAAATCACATTAGACAGTAGTTTTTTCAGATGCTCTACCAATATCAATTGGAGTTCCACAAGGAGAAATTTTGTCTGCGTTGCTATTTAACTTGTATATAAATGACCTCGTTTTTTACTTATCGAACTGCTTAGTTAGTCTATATGCAGATGACATCAATCTCTTAGTGGATAATTCACGCAGCTATATATACACAGAAACAAATTTAGCAGCAAATACTGTTCAACAATGGCTGCTAGCCAATACACTTCTTTAAATAAAACAAAGTTTACAGTGTTCAGTCTGCACTCTCCATTCAGAATATGAATCGTGATACTAATATTTCAATTGATGACTCCTCAATTGAATGTACGGAATTTTTTTAAATATTAGTTATTACATTCACACAAAACTTAAAATGGAAACAACATGTTGCGTCTTTCCAAAATAACATTTAAAATCAGATACCTGAGAGATACTGTAAACAATACCACGTTAAACGTTGTCTACTACGCCGAAATTTAATCACGATTTAGATGTGGTATAGTTATCTAGGGTTACAGTCCTAATTCTTACAAATTATTACTTTTACTAAAGTTTCATCCAAAACGTCCTGTAGGCCACTTGTCATTCAATGGAACATACTTACAATTACTTCTGTATATTTTCCTGAAACTGCAAGTTATGTACATAAACTGAAGTCTAAGTTTATAGCGACAAACAATGTTTCACATACATAAAATACTAGAACAGATTACATTTGTTTATTAGAGCACAGTGTAAGCAACACAGAGAATAGCCCATTCTGCATGCCTATTAAAATTTACAATCATCTTTCAAGCACTTTTAAAAACCATCCCTATCAAATATTTAAGAAGACCTTAAGGCAGTACCTTGCAGGTAAACAGTATTATAATATATCAGAATTTCTTTATAATCAAATATAGTAATTATATAGTTGTCTAGTTGTACTTCCTTAATTAGTAACTTAATGCTACATTTTGTTTTTATGACGAATGTGTGTAATTTTTTGTCTATTTACCTTTACATAACAAATTTATTATTATTAAAATATGATTAATTGGATAAAATAATATTGCAAATACTCCTAAAACCCAGTTTTTTAGTAGTTAGTCACATTTAATTAGATATAAATGCAAAAAGGATCTGACTGAGAACCGAATGTACCACAAATCATGTACTACCATGTTAAAGTAGATTCAAAATCCCTGTCCATCGTGTGTATGAAAGATTACCAGAAGCAACAGGCATATCCAGAAGAACAATTAAACACATTACACAGGAAGACATATCTAAACCTGAAGGAAGTACATTTGGTTCACCTCGTGAGGCAATAAACAAACCAGCACCTACATCAACCATCGACAAGTTGGATGAAGAAGTCGATTGTGAAATAGATGGGTTTCAAATGGCAGAAAACTAAAGACAACAGGAAGGTCTTCGTGGAAACTTCCGTAATAAGGGCGAAAAGAACCACATTTTTAAGAAAAATGAAAAAGCACAGAGAAGAGGGCAGAAACATTTATAGTGACGAATCATACTTGCACAGTTCACATACGAGTTCACATGGATGGTATGGCAGCGGTGACAAGAAAGTGAAAACTCCTGTTTCAAAAAGACATTGTGGTGGTTCTAAAGGATTTGTATCAAATACATTTTTAATGTTTAAACCGGGATTAAAGTCAGGAGATTATCATGACGACATGAATTCTAAGAATTATATTAAGTGGTTGACCGAAAAAATTATTCCCAATCTCGAGCCTAATTCTGTGTTAGTAGTTGATAATGCATCTTACCATAACATATCTGCCGAGCCTAATCTAATATGTGCCTGGAAAGAAGGTGAACTTCAGAAGTGGTTAAACCAACGTGGGATTGCATTTGAACAAAGTGAGACAAAACCCGAACTCTATGAGATAATTAAACTTCATCGGCCAGTTCATAAAAATTATTTAATCGCTAAATTGATGGCTGAATATAGTCATTCTGTGGTAAGGTTAACACCCTACCATCCAGAACTAAATCCAATTGAAAAGATATGGGCTCAAGTTAAAAATGACGTAGGGAGTAATAATATTAAGTTTAAATTTGAAGATCAAACATACTGAAAAGATTGAACAAGAACATTTAGAAAAAGAAGGTTTTATTGAAGTCGAAGGGCTGACTTTTATTGTAAATACAGGTGAAAGTGATGAAGAAATTGATTACAGCAGTAGTGACAAAGACAGCGACAGTGAATTAGATTCTAACTAATTAAACTTCTTTAGTTATTTATTTTTGTATGTTAATAAAATTACATTATAAAATGTTTTATCAATTTGTGATTTATTTTACATATTGGTATTAGAATTCGAAATACTTCTACAAAAATGTTTTCCGAACAAACAAGGAGGGTCTCATTAGATAGAAGTATTTCACATTTCACATTGAGAAGCTTCATTCAAGTTTTTATAGTACACGTTTACACCTGCTATTACTTCATCTAAGAATTATCGAACAAATAATTTTTCACATTTTCTAATCGGCACAATAAACTAATGGTGTGAACTGAATAAATACTTATTATTTATAATAACACTTTCTGACACATACTTTAATGTAATGACGCTAATTAACTACTTCCTGTTATTGGTTCTTAAAAATACAAATATTTAGAACTGAGATCAACGATGAATTTTAAGAATTTACCTATTCCATGATTGCTAAGATTAACAACGAAAAATCGTATCAGAAGCTATTCTTATTTTATATCTATCTATTGGGTGTAATTAAAAGTTTATAAAACGTTGAACTTAATTTTTTCAAACAAGTTAGTTTATTGTTATAAGTTTTTGTTATGAACGAATAAGTTCAAAAGTAAATATGTAATTAAAAGTACAGGTCGTAGGTTCAAATCCTACTTGAGGTAAACTTTTTATTTATGTATTTAATAAAATTTTTAAGTTAGGTTATGTTTACTAAATAAAAAAAAATATTTTAATGCGAATATGAAATAGGTAATCCAATACATATCTAAATTGAGATTGTTATAAATGATAGTTCAATAAAAATGTATTCTGTTGCGATATCAATCAAAAAAATTGATAATTACTAAATGTATTCATTTTCCGTATATTTTTAGGATGACATTTTTGCTACCGAAGTTTCCCGATTATAATATCGTTTAAGTTTTTCAAATTGTAGAATATCACGCCGGGCATCTCGAGTGCCACAACGTTCTGTAACTACTCTACACATGTAGTACATGACGGCAGCTGGGATTAGCCGTCATGTACCACATGTGCTACACATCACAAACGTGTTAACCAAGAAAAGCAAATCTTCCCTGTGATACCTCAAATAATTTATTAAAGTATTATAAGTTTTTGTTATGAACGAATAACAATTTAGTAATAATTTTTAATTAATTAAAATCTTAATTTGTTTTAGCGGAGTAAAGCGGTCATTAAGGGATCTGATTACATAAGACACATAAATTACAATTACAAATAACAATTATGCTTGCGACAAGCGGGATACAATTAAAAATGGCATTAGTGCTATTACAGTATAGTAAGCAATACCAATCATAATTAGTCCTAGATAATATCATATCAATTTAGTATTGGAAAAATAAAAATACATAAAAACTAAAAACAATTTTTGTTTCGGTACTAGTTTGCAACGAAATCCGTATAAGTCGAGCACAAATCCATAAACAAGCAATCAAGCAACCACGGTTGATGTTAAGCTGTGTTCTGAATCAGGTTTGTAAATTATTTTATTTTATTCATCCACTTATCCCGTTAACGTCATTTAACATTTCTAGTGAGTAATTTCAGATCCCATTATTTCAATTGCGGTTTTAACAACATTGCATTTAATTTAAAGTACGATTTCGTTAGGTAACGCTCTTCCTTGATTTACGTTTTGTAACGAACCGCTAACATTCTAGCTACTGTTCCTAAAAGAATTTTGAAGTGAAGCTGAAATGTGATTTAATTTTGTTTCATTCTACACGACTTGCTTCACTAACAGTCGTGCAGGTTTCTTATTTGGTGTTACTAAAACAATGAATAGGTTGTCAATGAACGGAGTCAATCAAAATGATTCCTCGGGAATCCCAAAATATAGTAGCCATGTCTTTACCAGCAGACGGAATCGTCTTTACCTTCTTTGGAGTTGGCTCTCCACGTTTTGTCCATTGCTTTGACAGCTCCTTGGTCACCGGAGTGTAGTGGTGAATCCACGTTTCGTCAACAGTTATAAATCGTCTCAAAATTTTTTGTTATTATGTGAACATGTCTAAACATTGCTGACCAATGGTCATTCGAACTAGCTTTTGGTCGATTGTCAGTAGACGTGGCACTAAGCTTTCTCATGCCCAAATGTTGATGTAATGTGCAATGTACACGGTCGTATGAAATGCTTACCTTGTCCGCTACCGCGTTTAAATTCAGCAAACCAGATTGCAACAGTTCTTTAAGAAAGCAAAAATTCACCATGAACTTCACCTAACTTCGAGTTTATTTATTTAGCATTTAAGCCTTTAAAAAAGAAATGTTTCATCACTGCACGGAACTCTTTTTTATTCATGATTAAGAAAATGCACAAATTATTTACTTGTATCGGTAGTAACGGCACGTGTTTATATCCAATTCGTTTGAAAATTTGAAAACTGTTGTACGAACAACGACGCTTTCAAGATAGGTGATCATCCCAATGGTAAGACAATGGAAACAGCAAATATACAACCTATTACAGACAAACTTAAGGCGCTGCAAACAAAATACACATTCCGCAGAGTTCACGGAGGAACAACCGCTACCAAAAACATCAACAACAGACGCCCCTACAAGCCAAATAACCTAAGAAAAAGCACAAATACCTCCCTGCACTACTGACACAATTACTAGACGACATTCCAGAAGAATTCGGCAGAATCATAGATGATACCCCCTACCTACTCCGATCACCGATACTTCCCATGCTCAAAAAATGACGTGCACCGTTCACAAAAATGGTCAACTCTAAACCAATGGAACACTCAGCCTTCAAATACCAATATATACACTAATAATTAATTAATTATAAAAAAACTTTTTTTTCTTTTTTTGGCACATGAAACATACACCAACATCGAAACCACCAGCAATTAATTCCAGATACTAAAACACAAAAGAGCTGAAAAGGGAGAAGATCCCTAAACTTCCTGCAGAAGGAGAACTCAACATAAGCCATAAATAAGTTAATAATATAGCAAGATAATAAACGATCTATAAAAAAACAAATAAACCGTTCCTTTTATATTTTATTTTTATAAAAATTGTGAATTCATAAGATAATACTTAAATTTGTAAAATTTATTTATAATTCGTAGTACATAGACTTAAATTTTCTAATATGTTATCGAATAAATATGTAAAGTCTGTTAATATGTAAAATTATAATGTAACAGGCAACCCAGACCAAACCTTAGTAAATCACCCGGGGGTGGGTAAACTCCAGCAAATATTAAATGCTGAGATTGTCACACTGCATAATAATAATAATAACAATAAGCTTTATTTAACGGAAAATCCTCAACAGTTTAGCTTACGATACCCTACAAATATTTGTGTAGGATTAATTAATTCATTAACAAAGGTATTATAATAACTACATGCGATATAAATATAATGTTATTATTTTGTATTAAATTGTAAAAGACAATACACTTAGAATTTGATAATTAACATTACTCAAGCTAATCCAACAATGTCAATACAATTTTGATATGTAAATCGTGTTGTTCTAATTGAAGGACTGAAATACATATAATTGTAATTCACGTTTTTAATAAAAAAATGTTCGTTACTACGTAAAGTTCTAGTAGGTACTTTCCAGCTTATCTTTTCGGCCACATCATTGCAATCATGAAGGTCGTTTAGTAATTTATAAAAATGTACTACATTATTAAAAGTTGAACTAGCAATAATTGTAGATTATATTACAAGTGAGTGAAATAACCCATTATAAGCAAGTGAGATTTTTGACTTACCTGTAAAACACGTGAAAAACTGCAACTGTTGGACAAAATATTTAATACATATTTGGACAGTTCATAATTTTTTCTATATCCTACTCTAAGTACTTTTATTAAAAGTTAGCATATCATAGAAACTTATTTTGAGCACTTTCTATACGATTTACAATTATATTTATATGTAATATTTTCTTATTAATATTATACATAATAATTATGTATGATGTACAGTGGACCAAAAGTTTTGAAACGCCCAATTATCTCGTAAATTGTTAGTCCGAATTGTACAAAAGTTGGGGTACGCCTATTTTGGGATGCGGAGATTCCAGATTTGACATTTGCAATGTTGCCAGATTTGCCGTTTCTCTGATATTATTAGTCACTTTGGTTTTTTAAATACATCACCCTGTATGTGCAGTCATTATTGGAATATCCTCTTCAATATGTAACACTTACGATTTTATGCAGTCTAAAAGTGTCCAAAATGTGCTCCATTTGTGAGTTGACAATACCCTAATCAATGGTAGAGTGCGTATACCACATTTCTCCATGATTGTCTAGAAATTAGTCGAGATTCATCGATAATTCGTTGACTTGGCTCTGCAAGACTTGCTGGTTTAGTTTTGTAAACTGAATTTTTCAAGTGTCCCCAATAAAAATAATCTTCAGGATTGAAATCAGGTGAATGTGGAGGTCATTCAATACTACCTCGTCTACCAATCCATCGTCCGGGAAATATCTCATCTGAATAATGCCGAACATTTACACTAAAGTGAGCTGGAGCTTCAACTCGCTGAAACCATATCTGATTAAAATTGGTTTCTCAGTGTAGGTACAATTTCCTTTCTAAGTATCAGTTCGTACTTATCTGACTTTAAACTTCCTTCGATAAAGAACGGCCCAATTAACTGAGTACCCACCATACCTGATCATATATTTATTTTTTGTGATCTTTGAGTGTGTAGTTTTTACGTATCCAGTGTGGAATTAAGTCACTTCAGTACCTTAAATTATGTCGTTTTACACTTCCACACGGTGTAAAAGCTGTTTCGTCGGAAAAAGGTATGTTGGTAACGAAATTTCCATCATTTTGAATTTTATCCATCATTATCTCAGTAAACTCTAATCTACGGTCGAAGTTATATTTGTAACAACCTTTTTTTGTGGTTGTATTAAAAAATACGTTAATCTAAGATCATTAATTTATTTGGCGTAAAATTAGAGGAGTTTTTAATTATTTACATGTAAAATTGAGAAAGGCAACTTAAATTGCATTTCATAAAACATATATTTTGGGTGTAATATTATATAAATAGTTATAGTTCCCTTTCTTTTAAAAATTGGACTCCGATCATTGTATTTCGCGCAAGGCGTGACACCTCTTGAGGGGGGGCATTTACAGAAGCGTTTCTGAAAGCCTCTATTTTTTACTTCACTTGCTGCTGAATGTTAAAGCAGAAGTCATTGTTATAATGGTTTTTACTTAATTTTTATATTTGGTGCCATCAGAATTTTGGTGGTAAGTTATTTTTCAATTCCTTATATTTTAAAGCTTAAGCATTTGCTCTTTCCAGACACTTACGGCACTTACGTACACTCCCGTACACTCACGTACAATCGTTATAGTACTTATATTATTCCCTTATACTCACTTAAGGCACTTATTTGCTTACTTACTTACTCCTACTTATATTTATATTTTAAATGGCTCTTAAGTTACTTATTTACGCAAGTTTCTCTTCATTCAAATAATTTCATCTTAAAATGCAATTTTAATACAATAAAACATCAAGAATACAATAAGTTTAGTGGAACGAAAATTCCTTCAAATACCTAGTAGATCGCGTTGTTACAAGAATACGAAAGGAAGATGTAGAAACTCTTTCATACTGATTGACCGTTCCGCATCCATAATTAAACACAGGAAGCTGTCTAAAGAAAATCATTATACTGAGGAATTTATGTGGTAAATTTTATATTTTTTTAAGCTTAGCTTTAAAACCTTTTCTTACCTCTCCTTAACCATTCATATATTGGGTAAATAAACTTAATTGCACATTATTAATTTTTGTTATTTATAGAAAATTATTATTGTTCATTATTTAGGGTTTTGTTATTCCTGAACAAAGATAACATGGCGCTCGAGCATGCATTTTATTATACATTGTTTTTTATTAATAAGAGATGGGAAAATAATTAAGCAGGTGAGAAACAAGCCGCATTTCAGGTGTATTAACAAGTCAATAAAGTAGAACCCACCCTATTTAATCAACCGATTGTGGACGAGACGGCATATAATTAGTGGTGAAAGGTTAGTAATTCAATTTGTTAAAAATTTGTATTTAGAGATTACATTTGGCGTTTATTCAATGTACAAATTACATCACCATTCTGTTATTATTATTATTATGTTTATTGTTATTATACTGGCCATTTAAATTTTCTTAAACCTACTTCACCACAACAATTTTATTTATATTAGATATTCACTTAATTCTTTGAATAAATGAATTTTGTATGGTTGAAATTTATTCTTATTTAAGACACGTAAGACTGAAGAATGGCCTATATCATGTAACCCTGCGTGAGGATGTATGTGGATCTTCCACGAAACTCTGAATTATATCTTTGTTGTCATTCAAGACTATTTTTGGTCTACCTGACCGGTATCTATCTTTAACTTCTCCAGAATCCTCAAAACGCTTGACAGTTTTTTGTACCGTCACCTTATGGATAGGAGAACCGTTTGGGAAAGTATCGTTGAATAATTTGGCTACTTCACTTTAAGATCCTTTTCTGTCGCCGTAACCGCTCATCATTAGAACAGTAATTCGTTCCTTTTCATTAACAACCATTTTAGAGAAACAATTTACTTTGCAGAACTTTTCAAAACACATCAAACTACAGTCAGTTTTATTTAATAATGTAAATGGTGAACAAATGTCAAAATCACAGAGTTGCATATATAAACGTTTAAATTTCTTCAAATTTACTTATTTTGCACTGTGTTATGTATTTAACACTTTCTATACTACATAAAATCATAAGTGGTACATATAGTTGAACTGGTATTGAGGAGGACATTCCAATAATGACTGCATATACAGTGTGATGTATTTAAAAAACCAAAGTGACTAATAATATCAGAGAAACGGCAAATTTGGCAACATTGCAAATGTTAAATCTGGAATCTGCGTATACCAAAATAGGCGTATCCCAAATTTTGTACAATTTACGAGATAATTGGGTATTTCCAGACTTTTTGTCCACTCTGTATAACATTTTCTGCAATATTACAGTTAGTACGGTTGCTTTCTTTAAATCTGCGGCTGTCGATGCCACTAAAGGGTTCATTTTCTTGTTTCTTTATTGATCGTATTTCCACTAATAGGAATTTCCAGATCATCTAGACGTTTATTAATCTTTGTAATAGTGTCGGTAAGAGAATTTACGTGACAGAAATATTTTGTTTAGAGCTTTCCAGATTGGTAGCGAATTCCAATTTCATTATACGAATAAGATTTAATGTGTTACCTGAATAAATTTCACATTGATTAACATTATCGGCTTGACAAAGATCATACTTCCGGCGGTCTCCAAGAACTATTTTGTGCCGACCGACATCAAGATCCAAACACTGTATATGGTACCAAGATATACTATTTCCACATTATAGTGCAGAAACTTTGGGATGAATACATTCATCGCATATTTTGCAGTTTAATACCATTGCAATTGTTATCAATTTTAAATCCGATTGTAATAAATACAACACGTAGTAGTAGTGGTTTATTATTCAAAAGCATACATAATGCTGTAGAATATAACGTATGTTTATATATACGTAAATTACCATACGTTTACTTCAATCTATTTAATTCCGGTAATACCGGTGCTATAACACTTAATTGACTTAACCAAACAAAAGCTGTTCACAATGCAAAAATACTTTCAAGAACTGTAAAAAAATATTTTTTTTTAATTCGTATACAAGTGTTATTTAAAAAATATAGTTTAACTAAAATATTTTCAGTTTTATTCAGCTTCCGTTTATACCGAAAATAAACCTTAACTCTGTTATTTTAAATGGAATGTGCCCATTTTTATTAAATTTTTAAAATCTACGTTAAATTTAAATGTTAGTTTGTGAAAACCATCGTATATCTAAAATGTACCCTTTTGAGGTATTTTATTTTTTCAAAATTTTTGTTTGTTTTTTGTTCACAAAAAAAATTATTTATCAAGGTAGAAGCGAACTAGGTCAAAAAATTGTTAATACTTGCACACATGGAACTCACAGCTTACAGAATCTTACAAAAATAAATTAAAAAATTATACATGATGTTCGAATAATGGCGTCAAATTTTACAATTTCAAAAATTCAAAAAGTTAATTTTTTTAAATAGCAACCCTTCTTTTTTACTTGTAAATACGTCACTATTCCTAAAATTTATAGTGTTGGTACAATTTAGAAAAATTTAACTTTTTTTGGTAATTAATCTAAAAATTAATTTTTTGTTCGTTTTACTTGAAAGGAATCACTAATAAACTAATGCTATCTACTTAACTAAGACTTAGGTAGTACACATAAAACAAAGTATGTACTTAATACCCAAAATAAAGTATTAAAACAATTCTTTTTGGGACCAAACTTGTAATTGAAATAATTATAATAATAATAGAATATAAATTCCTGATTATTTGTGTAAATTAACACTAAATATAAAATTTTAAAACAGAAACAAAAATTGTTAAATTAAAATAAACGCTGGAACTGAGTGCCTCCAACGTATAAACATTTTTCAATTCGTTTTAAAAAGCCGCCGTACCACTCCGAATTCATTCCGGAGAAAGAGATCGAAATGCATTTCGAACTCTTTCCTGGCAATCTTCCTTTGTTGTGAGTGACGTAGCATACACTATATCTTTTATACGACCCCATTCAAAAAAAATAATGGGGTTAAGTCGAGCGACCGAGGAGGCTATTTATTAGGACCGTTCTTTGCTATTAAAGATCCTCAAAGCAGTTTTCCAAAAAATATTTGTAAACGCACTATTATGAGGTGAATCTCCGTCATGTTGATACCACAACTGGTTCCAATTAAAATTTAGCGGCCGTAAATAATCATTTAAAATTATAATGTATAATTCGCCTAAAACAATCAAAACTTTAATGCAAACATTAATTTACAATCGCTAATCATTTTACCATTCAAATTTTCATTATAAAAATGTACCACTAGCCATCGCTTTTTATTCCGGTAAAAATATTAAAACTCCATTGAGTTTGATATTGCCTTTCACGAATTAGATGTGGATTTACATCACCTCAAGAGAGTTACGTTGGTTAGACATACCATTTCTCTAACATTTTGTTTCGTCAGTCTAAATTAGTTTTATCAAAAAATTTTCCTTTTCTTGAGTTTTAACTAATACAAATTTACAAAAATTTACCCTAAATTTGGGTTAATTTACACGAAAACGGATTAAATTTGTGTTTTTTCAAAATTCGCACTTTTGTAAATATTTTCAGATCTTTTTCGGCATCAGATAATGAATTTTCAGGATGGGCTGTAAAATATGCCAAAACAGTAATGTCAATAACTTTGTTGTCAACTATGGATTTATTTTTTTCAGCTTTCCAACAAATTGGCGTAAGTTGTACAATTCTAAATAAGTCGCATCAGGACGTCATGAGTTGGCCGGTTCGGATATCGCGGGCAAAACGTTTCGCAAGTTCTTTAATAACTTTTCCACATTCTCCGTATACTACTAATAAATTAAAATAATATTCATTATTAAAACCTAAAGGAGACATAATTATAAGCAACACTTTTTAATGTGGGAAATAATTTGTTTGTTGGCACGATTGTATTTGTTTATTATTGATTCCTTTCAAGTAAATCCATCCACAAATTTGTAGTTTAATTACCAAGAATGTGGATTGTACAAAAACTATAAATTTTAGGATCAGGGACATATTTACAAAGACCCCTTATTTTTTAGGGTAGAATCCACCAATGTAGTAAAAAATAGTTGCTATTTAAAAAAATTTACTTTTTGAGTTTTTGAAATTGAAAAATTTTACGCTATTTTTCTAACACCCTGTACAATTTTTTTAATTTTTAATTTTTGTAAGATTATGTAAGCTGTGAGCTCTGTGTGCAAGTATTAATAAACATTTGGCCTAGCTTGCTTGTACCTTGAGAATTTATACTGTATGTGATCAGTCAAACTTTTTTAAAAAAATAAAACAACTCAAAAACGGTGCATTTTAGACATAGGATACTAACATTAAAATTTAACGTAGATTTTAAAATAGGTACATTCCATTTAGAATATAACAGAGTTAGGGTGTACTTCCGGTATAAACGGAAGCTGCATACAACTGGAAATATTTTAAGGCAGATTTTTACATAATCCCTGTATACAGAATTCAAAACAAATATTTTGAGAAGTTTTCCAATACATATCGACCCAGCTCGTCGTGACATACCCTGTATTGAACGATTTTAGATAATCTACGTTAAACCTCATAATAACACATACGTTCCTTTTTTTTTGGGGGTTTTTAAATCAGAATTTAAGCTATTAATAATTAATATTAATTAATTTTTAAATCTATTGACCACGATAACTATACTTGTTATCGAAATATAAAAATGTTGTACAATTTATTTTTAAATACAATATGACGACCCAAAAGAGAGAATTATCTGTCATTATGAGTTTGAATAGTAAAAGTTTACATTTTCATACATGTTAAACGTCAATTGAAGAGTTGGACAGATAATAGTACATAGGGATCCTATCTGAGGATTAATCCTATTTTTTACAGTCATATACTGATTCTTTTTTCAGAAATATGTAATGCCGTTACTGCTTTATCAAATTGGAAGGTAAGTTATTAATTGGGTTTCTGAAAAAGAATTTTTTTGTAATAAATGGAAAGATCATACATACGTTTCATAACAAAACGATCTTCATTTTTTTTCGCTCTAATTCAAAAGTTGTATTACGTTAAAGAAACATTTTTAAACCCAGTACTGGAAACACGCCGAAAGTTCCCGAACAAACCAGAGCGCGTGTGACGCCACAATGTATATTTTTACTCATCGCAGCATACAGCTGATACAGTGTTTTGACTTTTAATCGATTAAATCTTGCTATTATCGTCAATATATTGGTAAACATATCAAAAATGTCAAACCTTAAAGGTTATCGTGCTTTTGTAATAATATAGTAATTAATAATTATTTATGTAAACGTATAAATTGAATGAATAGAATTCGATAATAAATTCTTTTAACTTTAACTTCAGAATCATAACGTTTAAAAATAATAGCATCAAAAAAATTTCTATCAATAATTTAAAACGATTAAATAATAAATTTGTACACGGTTATTGAATAGTTTCGCTTTAATTTAGTATTTTATATTTTAATTATGCGCTAGGATATCTACTATACGAAATTGAAATTTTAAAGGTGTATATAAAGTGGTTCTTTCGTTGCTATACTGTCATTTAAACAATTCCCATGATTTTTTTTGTAGCTGAAAGAAGACATGGAGAATTATATTTACGGTACTATAATGGGAAGCAAAAATTAAAGTTGATGTAGTACCGCACAAGTTTAGTTGTCAACCTAACCGTAAACTTTATCACACAGGACTAAACAAGCTATTATAAATAATTTTTTGGCATTAAATTGCGGATACTTTTAGTCAATTCACATGTAAAAGTCGTTGACACTGTACTATTGAGAATTAATTTAGCATTATGACGTCACAAACATACAGACCAATCGTGGCGCGTTTGTAGTTGCGTGATTCATTCTCAGATTGTATCAATTTTAAATTGCTTATAAGTCAAAAAAAATGTTTTAAGAGTTTTTTGCTTCGACTATTAATATAATTTATGATAAAGTTTTATAATACATAAAAAACGATGGATACACTTTTTTCTTTCAATAACCCAACTGTGCTAAGTTTTACTACCAGTTTTGTAAAGCATTGCATTCTTGTATACGTAATATTGTAAGGATGTTACTAAGCGGTATAGTTGGTTTCCAATGTCCATGTATCACAAACAGGCATAAGGGAAGCTAGTCTGAACATGCACACTGTCGATATCTGCATGTTTCCAGAATATTCTAAAAATATTTTGTACAAAAACTAATATTTGATCAATGTTTTTGGTAATATCTAACAAATATTTTTGTAATGTTGTCTTTTGTTTGAGTGATTATCGTACTAATTTTGGCATGTTTGTAGAATATTTTTTTAACGTATTAAAAAAAAGTAACATTTGATCAATCTTTAATTCTTCTTATAATATTTAATAAACGCATTTGTAATTTGTGAGATCATGGGTTATGTGGTATCCACAATCTTATACCATATCAAAAGCTTCATTAGATATTTTTATAACATTTAAAAAGAGTGTCAATATATCACAACGTTGAATAAATGTTTTGGAATACATTAAAAGAACCTTGCCTGAACATGCACACTGTCGGCATCTACATGTTTGTGGAATGTAGAATATTGTTGTGTTTTTATTTCACACAATAACTAATATTTGATCAATGTTTTTTTGCTACTATTTCTTTTCAATGTTTGTGTATTCTACGGGAGTCACCGTCACACTACTTTTGGTTATACTATCAGTTTAAAAAATAGGAAAGATTTGGACATGTTTGGGATGTCGTTTGTGTGTGTGTGAATGTGTCAGCGCGCGCGCGTGCTATCGTGTAAACACGATAGCGGTTATCCCGTTTGAGCTGAAGCGATAAACTTTTGCATACTACTGTTATAGTAAAATCGTAGATAAGTACCAACTTTTGGGACATGTAGGACTACCGGAAGTAGCTGATAACTTACACAATTTTTGTTAAAATCGTTGTTGATTTTTATTCTAATACACATTTTCACTTTTAAATGGCGATTTATTCATAATTATATACAAGTGTTAAACATTAGAAACTTCTTACAAATTTAAAATTTATTATTTTTATTAAATACATAAATAAAATGTTTTTACTTACAGATTTATTTTAACTTTCTGCTTTAAGTACACACCGTTTAAAAGTGCGTCTTAAAACACTATGAAAATACACATTAAACAAAAATGAAAACTCAAGAAATTTCTATTGCATTTCTTCATTGCACCTTGAGTTTTATTATGTAATTATGTAAATCCGCTAGTACTTTTATGGTATATATGCAGGGGTATGTTACATAGAGAATCTCCGAATTATTTGTATTAGCAAGATCCAATTTACCAATTATCTAATCGAAACTACTGTTTATTTACCCTGTCTTATCATCTGAGACATAGAATATCGTACTCTTCGTAGGCAATAATGGTGAAACACCCATAGTGTTTGGTTATGATCCATGCATAGTCTGAAAATATCACGTAATACATGACAAGTTGTAGGGCAACGTGTGAACTTTGGCACAATCCTTGAGATACCACGCACATTTATACATGTATATATGTACCGCGTGGGCAATCTAGAATAGTAAGCGGTTGTATCCTAGGTCCTGTCAATCTGACAACGTTGGGAAAATTTTTTTTATTATGACTCTGGCCATGAGAAAACCTCTAGAAATTATTTTGAAGTTCCGTATTGCACCGCTAGGGGGCGCGATTAAAAATTAAATAATAATAAATTTGTCCCAAAGCTTCTATGTAAAGATATACCTTTTCTTACACCGTTAGAAAATCTAGACTATTCTACATAATGTTGGTTTAAGTTCGTTGATATACTGACCATAAAAATAATAAACCATCACAGTAATTAAAATTGCTGTAAATTCTAATCCACTCATTCAAATTTAGTAAAATAAAGCTTGTTTTAAAGACAAATGTATGTGTTTGAAATTGCCTTTCCCATTGTTGCACAATAGTTCCTAAAAAAAGTGGTAGAGGGCGCAATTTGTTATAATGTCAGTTCTTTTCATTTTTCTGCTAAAATTTAAATTATACGGTATATTTTTGACATCGTACTCGAAAAGTAGGTTACATTTTCAAAAAAAAAAACGTAAAAACCGCAAGCTAATATCTGTGCTCGTTTTAATGTTATGGCGATGTATGGTTTTGCTGAGCCGAATTGGATAAATTTTGGTCTCATAAAAAGAAATAGTTGTTTTTAATCGAATTAAGGACCAACAGTGATTTTTAATGTCTATTACCCCTCTAGAGGGCGTTAAGTATACAAAAATGAGGTTAGTGCGATTTTTCTTCAATATTTTATTTGCAATGGTGTTGGTATTTATTATATCAAAATCAAAAAGTAAATTAAATTTGCCACAAGAATGATACAAGATTTATTTTAATATTTTTGTTAATTTTATAGGTATAGCAAAATTAAGGTTTAATTTTAACGTGGCTCATCCTGTCAATAAAATCAAAAATCCGATTTTAAACTCAAAAATATTTGTAGTAGTGATTAATTAAGTGCGTAAAGAACATATAAAATGTAATATTTTCTACTTACTATATCTGTGTAAAATTAATAAAATGAATTTACGGAAGGTCAAATGTTTAAGGTAAGCGAAAATTGAAGGAGTAGTTTTATACACCCAAACAGGATTGGAAGACTGTTTGAATATGACGGAAGGCAGTTTGAACATTACTCGAGGCATGGGATTTTTGATGTTTATTTGAACTTGACAGGGTGAGCCACGTTAAAATTAGACTTTAATTTTGCTATAGCTCTAAAATGAACAACAATATTAAAATAAATCTTGCACCATTTTTATGGTAAATTTAATTCAGTTTATGATTTTGATTTCATTACACTTAAATTTTATAGAAAAAGAGTAAAAAACCTATTTTTGATGAAGAACGACACTAAAAAACTTGTTGGTCGTTCATTCGATTAACAACAACTATTTCTTTAATATGAGACCAACATTTATCCAATTCGGCTCAGCAAAGCAAACTTCGTCAATTAAAGGGTTAAAGAATCTTCATTTCGCTATAACCTTAAAACGAGCACAGATATCAACTTGCGGTTTTTACCGTTTTCTTGCAAATTTAATCTACTTTTCGACCATGATATATATATATATATATATATATATATATATATATATATATATATATATATATATATATATATATATATATATATATATTATATTAATTTAATAGATCTGTTTTTTAAAATTGACACCACAAGTCCTAATGTACGGGTTCCAATCGTAGTTATAATTTGGCCTATTGGACTGAACCATAAGTCGTGCAATATAAAATAATGCACTTATGCAGCAAATGACTTCTTATATGACCGTTCATTAATTTAAACGAACTGTTATTAAATATCCTTGATGGATGGTAAACTCTTGTTCGTTATATACCGGAACCAACTGTTATTTTCCCTTATAATAACTAGCGATGTTAGTTGAAACCTTAATATAATATAAAAAGTACATTATATCCTATTATTAATTAAATTAACGTTTAAAAAAATTTTGGCTGATGCTTTATTCAATTAAAGTTACACTCTCGAAAGTGCCTAAGCACGTGTAAGACAAGTTTCTAAACAATCATCAATCTCTTCTATTTTACCATTAACTTAATTGATGTGTTCGTCAGTGCACTTAATTGATTAGCTTAAATTCCATCTACTGTTATGTTAATTTATAGAAATTTACCTTGACTGTATATTTTATATGAGTGAGACTAAATTATTGCATTTTCTTGAACATCAAAACTAAATTTGAAACATCAATGCACGAATATTTAATTAAAAAAGATGGCATTAACCCATATGTTGCAAGAATTTTATGGTATAGACCGAGGCCTACCCTTATGCTTTTAAATCACCAAGAAAGGAAACTTAATGCTATTTCCACCGTTTCACTATAAAAAGGAAGCTAGAACGAGACGAATTGTTAAATTTTTAAACATCAATAACGTCTTTTTTATAAATTCACAGTAACGGATTGAAAATATTTTACTAGTTTTGATTTTATAGCATCTTAAAGAACAATATAAATTTCATCGATCAGAAAATTACTCATATTTACCCAAAGCTTTTCGTTACCATATAATAGTAAGAAATTTTACACGTTTTGTAATTACTTTACATTACAAATGTGTTTCGTCAAGAGAGGTAGAACAGAGCTAATTTGCATAGTAAGAGCGTAATAAACTGCTCTAGGTAGATTTAAATCTATTGTGTATTTATCTACCACGTCTTCATTTTAGACGTTAATATAACGATAATTATGTATTAACCGTATTTCTGTAAAATGGTGAGATCCTAGGAGAATAATGTAGAAAATGTAAAGAATAAATCTTGTTAATTAATAAATCTTATCCTTTATTCATTTTGGATTTTAGCTTTACCTCTAATTGAACTCCCTTTTAGAGAACT
This sequence comes from Vesta saturnalis, assembly GCA_036346205.1. Taxonomy (NCBI): domain Eukaryota; kingdom Metazoa; phylum Arthropoda; class Insecta; order Coleoptera; family Lampyridae; genus Vesta; species Vesta saturnalis. The sequence goes on from JARFJB010001782.1 coordinate 716,530, forward strand.
CAACATTCATTAACCTGGATATAAGTCCTATTTCATTCTGTTCAGCTGTCTATTTCATTAACATCAAAGGATTTCTTTTAAAGGTAGGTATTGTACTTATTTTATTTTCCTAAGGTATTACATTTCATTGAGAATTTATTCATTTTTAATTACTAGCACAAAAGTTTTATGGTCTATCAACAAACATTTTATAGCTGAAACGTCTTCAATGGTTTATTAAAATTTATCTAAATTAAATATGAGATTTGTAAAAGGGATAAGCATATTACTTTGTTTCAGAGGAAGACATGTGTCTGTCATGCATACTAATGCTTCTATCGAAATAAATGTCAGGGTCACTGAAGCGTGATGTGACATCCTCAATATGTGTACCTTATCGAGGAAGCTTACGGAATTTTTATGTATTCTATCAACTTAGCAGACCTCTAACTTTTAACATGTCCTTAGACAGAGCTTTTTTGAAGCTTCGCTTCTTTTATAACTATTTTGCTATTATATTTCAAGTGTTGTTCTATTTGTTTTATTCTGTGTTCCTTCTCATAAGGTGTATAACTTAAATGATAAGTACAAACACAAAAATCGAATGCGACCGGTTGACCATCAACGTACACCTTTCCGACCATACTTTATTCACTAGGTTTAAGAATTTTCGTTGGTCATTTACTATTTTTCATAAGTTTACAGCACTGAATTAAAAAATTTTAGGTTTTTCAAATAAATGTAACCTGCTAATATGATTCTTTTCTAGATCTCGACAAGCTAAACACTTTTATATCATTATGACAGTAGTTCCAATACCAATTTTCGTCTTCATGGGGTGTCAATTATATCAAAATTTCCAAGTCGATTTTGCGTGTGTTAAGATCTTACCATAAAATTTTCCTTCTAATAGACATATTGTATGCTCTCTGAGATTAAAAATGTATAGGTACCTGCACTTTTGTTCATAACCACTTTTAATTTCAATTTTGCTTATTATTATCTATTTCCTAAGTATAGAAATGTTGATTCATCATGCTTTAGTTTTCATAACTTGGCAACGCTGTGTTGGGAAGTTTTATGTAGGGTGATCTAGAACAGTGGATAAACGTATCCTCTAAATGTGGTGCAGAAAGATAAATGAAAAGATATTGACAGACGCCTACAGCCAAAAATTTACACAACCTAATTAACACCTAGCTTTTGCGTTTAAATGGTGGTTTTATAATTATACTTACATATATTTTAACAAATATGAATAACTTCAACCATATAAATTCACTATAAAACTGTAATAGATATTTAGTTTTCTACAAATTGCATAACTTCCTCTTAAAATAGGTAATTCAAAAAGGCAGTATCTGCAAAAATTTCGTACATAATTGTTTGCAGTATGTAATAAAACATATGTCGTAGAAAAATCCACTGTTTAAAAATTATAATCAAATTAACAAAGTTATTAAGCTTCGGTGGTGCCAACATCACAACACGCGCACCTGTGCACCCACGAACACACGCATACCAGCTTACACGCACACACTCAGTACACGTACACACGCACAATCGTACACCAGCACACATGCACACACGCACACAAACACATGCACAGATGCACACATGCACACACTCACAAACTCACACTAGCACAGACACCAACAGTACGTACACACGCACATACGCACATATGTACACATGAATACACGTACACACGCACACACGCAAACACGTACACACAAACACACGCACAAACGCACACACGTACACACGCGCATAAACGTACACAGTGAAATGCACACACACGACACACGCAGACACGCACAGACGCACACACGCAGTCACGCACACACGCTCACACACAAACGCACGCACACACGCACACACGCACACACACACACACGAACACACGCACACACTCACACACGCACACACGTATACATGTACAAACGCATGCACGCAAACATGTACACCTCCACATATCACGCACAACCACATAGGCACACACACGCACCACAACACGCACACACGAACACACGCACACACGCACCACACACACACCACACACGTATACACGTACAAACGCATGCAAGCAAACATGTACACTCGAACACATGCGCACACGCGCACACGCGCACACGTACACAGGTACACACACGCACATACGAACAAACGCATACCAGCTCACACGAACACGCTCAGCATATACACACACGCACACCCGCACACGCACACAAACACATGCACAGATGCACACATGCACACACTCACAAACTCACACTCGCACAGACACCAACATTACGCACACACGTACATACGCACACATGTACACATGAATACACGTACACACACACACACGCAAACACGTACACACGGACACACGCACAAAAACGCACACACGTACACACGCGCATAAACGTACACACCCAAACACGCACACACGCAGTCACGCACACACGCTCGCACACGTACGCACGCAATCACGCACACATGCACACACGCACACACGAACACACGCACACACGCACTGACAAACACACGCACACACTCACACACGCACACACGCCTACACGCACACAGGCACACACGCACACATGCACACACACACGCACACACGCACGCACACACGCACACACACGCACACACGCACACACGCACACTCGCATACACGTACACACGCATGCACGCAAACACGTACACCCTCACACATATACACGCACGCACCCACACAGCACACACGAACACACGCGCACACCCGCACACGCATACAGGCACACACAAGCACATACGAACAAAACGCGTACCCGCTCACACGCACACACTCAGCACAGGTACACACGCATACTCGCAACACGCACAAATGCACACACGAATACAAACACATGCACAGAAGCACACATGCACACGCTCATAAACTCACACTAGCACAGCCACCTACATTACGCACACACGTACATACGCACACATGTACACATGAATACACGTACACACACATACGCAAACACGTACACACAAACACACGCACAAACGCACACACGTACACACGCGCATAAACGTACACACTCAAATGCACACACGACACACGCAGACACGCACAGACGCACACACGCAGTCACGCACACACGCTCACACACACAAACGCAAGCACACGCACGCACCACGCACACACGCACACACACACACACGAACACACGCACACACTCACACACGCACACACGTATACATGTACAAACGCATGCACGCAAACATGTACACCCTCACACATATACACGCACACACGCACATAGGCACACACACGCACGCACACACGAACACACGCACACACGAACACACGCACACACGCACACACGCACACACACGCACACACGTATACACGTACAAACGCATGCACGCAAACATGTACACCCTCACACATATACACGCACACACGCACATAGGCACACACGAACACACGCGCACACGCGCACACGCGCATACGTACACAGGCACACACACGCACATACGAACAAACGCATACCCGCTCACACGCACGCGCTCAGCAAATATACACACACGCACACCCGCACACGCACACAAACACATGCACAGATGCACACATGCACACACTCACAAACTCACACTCGCATAGACACCAACATTACGCACACATGTACACATGAATACACGTACACACACACACACACGCAAACACGTACACACGGACACACGCACAAAAACGCACACACGTACACACGCGCATAAACGTACACACCCAAACACGCACACACGCAGTCACGCACACACGCTCGCACACGTACGCACGCAATCACGCACACACACACACACGCACACACGCACTGACAAACACACGCACACACTCACACACGCACACACGCCTACACGCACACAGGCACACACGCACACATGCACACACGCCACCACACGCACACACGCACACACGCACACACACAACCACACGCAACAGATACCACAACACGCACAAGCAAACATGGACACCGAACACACGGCACACGCGCACACGCGCAACGTACACAGGACACACGCACATACGAACAAACGCATACCGCCACGAACACGCCCGCATATACACACACGCACACCGCACACGCACAAAACACATGCAAATCACACATGCACACACCACAAACTCACACCGCACAGACACCAAAACGCACACACGTACATACGCACACATGTACACATGAAACACACACACACACACACCCCGCAAACACGTACCAAAGGGACACACGCACAAATACGCACACACGTACACACGCGCATAAACGCACCCTCAAAACGCACACACGCAGTCAGCACACACGCTCGCACACGCCGAGCAAACGCACGCACGCACACACGCACAACAACACACACGCCACAACAAACGCACACGCACACAGGCACACACGCACACACCAACACGACACACGCACGCCCACGCAAACACGACACCACGCACACATAAACATACACGACATACACACACAGCGCAACACGCACACGATACAGCACACACCACGCACAACGAACAAACCGCACACCACACCATACGGAACAAAGCACACACGCCAAACACGTACACCCAGCACAGGCACATGCATACGCAACGCACACACAAACACAAACCATGCAAAGATGCCACATGCCACACCAAAACTCACACTAGCACAGACACCAATACGTACACACGACATACCCACACAGCACATGAATACACGTACACAACGGCACACACGCAAACCACTACGCAAACCAACAAGCACAACACCAGCACACGTACACACGCATAACCGTACACCCACAAATGCACAACCACACAAACACGCCAGACACCAAAGCCACACACCACCACGCACAACACCAAACACAACCGCAAACGCAACACACAAGACACACGCCACAACACCACACACACACACACGACACACGCACACCGCACACACGCACCCACGACACCGACACACGCACACCACGAACACACGCCACACGCACACACACACACGCACACACACGCACACACGCACAACGTATACACGCACAACGCACACACGTCTACCTAACACACGCACACCGCACACGCACACACGAACACACGCACACGCACCGCACACAGGCACACAGACACAGCACCACGCACATACGAACAAACGCATACCACGCCACACGCACACGCTCGCACATAACACACACGCACACACGCACACGCACACAAACACATGCACGAAACATGCACACACGCACAAACGCAACACACGCATACCGCACACACGCACACACACATGTACACGAATACACGTACACACACACCACGCACACGTACCAGGACACACGCACACTACGCACACGAACACGCATACGCACACACGCAAACACTACACACCACACGCACACACGCCGACACACCGATCGACACACGCACACACGCAACGCAGCACCACGACAAACGCACACGCACACAGCACAACACACACGCACACACGCACACACGCACACACGCACACGACACACGCACACGCACGCACACACGCACACACACGCACACACGCACACGCACACACGCACACGCACACACACATGCACGCACACGCACACACGTACACACGCACACACGCACAAGCACACACGCACACCGCACACACGCACACGCAACGCACACACGCACACACACACGCACACGCCACACGCACACACCACGCACACGCATACCGCACACCCAAAGCACACACACAAACGTACAAACACAGCACACACGCAAACCACACAGCACACACCACAACACACGCACACAACGCACAATGACACAGTACACAACACAGGCACACACGCACACAGCCCACAAACGCTCATAAACGCCACACCAGCACAGCACACGCAATTAACCCGCACAAAGACACCACCACACACACAGAAAATACCCACGCCAAACCACAACGCAAACACCACACACAACACAACGCCACAAACGCACACACGCACACGCAAAACGTACACACCA
>JARFJB010001782.1:725000-922500 GCA_036346205.1 Vesta saturnalis
TAATTGATAAAGCATTTGCTTCAAGGTCTAGGAAATTAAATTGAATTAAACTACCACAGGACTATAATTTAACATAAGTAGTCGACACAGACACAGATACAGACACAGACCCAGACACAGACACAGACACAGACACAGACACAGACACAGACACAGACACAGATACAGACACAGACACAGACACAGACACGGACACAGACAGAGACACAGGGACAGACACAGGCACGGGCATGGACACGGCCACGGATACGGACACGGACACGGACACGGACCCGGACACGGACATGGACACGGACAAGGGCACGGACACGTGCATAAGTGCATGCACAGGCATTAATTATAGAAACCACAATTACATATTTATGAAAATGTAAACTTTCACCATTAACACTCATAATAAATTACTTATCTTTTTTGGGATTTTTAATGGTGTATTTTAAATTATACAATCTAAACGTTTCGATAACACTTACAGTTATCTTCGTCAGTAGTCAAGCTTGAAAAATTTAAACATGAACATCAGCCTGCTATTATTACAACAGTTTGAGAAACGTATAAAGCTAACTATAAAATAAAATTTTAGTAAAGGATAACTAGGTCATATATACTTTTCATAGTTAATAACCTTTCCAATTATTGATAAAGATATCTCTTTGTTAGATTTAACTGAGTTATTTTATTTGACGTGATGTTTGGATTTGTGAATGCTTCTATCATTTTCAAATTGAAGTTTTTCACAACTTTACACTTACATCATAACTCGATTAAATTTTGTTAAATGTGTTTTTTGGCTGACAAATTTCATTGTTAGCTTTCGCCGTAGAGAGTGTTCTGATTTGTCATCTTTAAGGCAGTTTAACAATACTTAATTTTTAATGACCTAGTTATTCTTTACTAAAATTTAATATTATAGTTGGCTTTATACGTTTTTTCAAACTGTTGTATTAATAGCAGGCTGATGTTTATGTTTTAATTTTTCAATTTTCACAAAATTGTTTACAACATCTTTAACAATTTTTAACAAATATTACTACTGACGAAGATAACTGTAAGTGTTATCGAAACGATTAGATTGTATAATTTAAAATACACCATTAAAAACCCCAAAAAAGATAAGTATTTACAATTATAAATTAAATACCCTTTTTTTAAAGTGGAGAATGTGATTTCCGAACCCGACTTAACCTTGAGTACACTGAAATCGAGAACGTAAGCTTGTCTAAGTTATTCCTATAGCATTGAATTTAAGTAATTGGTCGTCAAACTTGAAGATTTAACTTTCATAGATTGTGATAAAGTTTGTCCTTATCAAAGTTTTATTGTGTTGATTTTGATACTAAATCAATTAGTATGAGGTGTGAAGTGTGCACAATATGACGCACATCTTGAGCGGAAACGGCTTGCTGTAAAAAAAACGTTTCCTGTAAAAAAACGATTATATTTGTTTTAAGACAAAAGGAATGGTCATACCAATTACTTTATGTGATTCTATCTATGAACGCAGTCGTAACTGTCTTGTTCCACTCTGTGGAAAAAAGATTAAATGTTGGTTTTTATAATTAATTACATTACCACGTATTCAACAAATAAACAATAACTGTTCATTATATCAAAATACAATAATTTGCTGTTGCAACAGCAAAACTCTTTATGGTAGAATTTACATTAAACTGAAACTTCTGATTGATATATTTAGCTTATGTTTATGGTTCTCAAGGGAAATTTGACTCTTCCAAGGAGAAGTATCGCTTACTCTCATGATACATAATCGTATGTAAGAAATAAGTATCAATAAATTTTTCTTCCCAATTCCATTTACGTGATATAATTCATGTAAGTACCTTGAATCGAATTCTAAAATACTAAGATTTTATTGATTAGGAATCTAGATTTGTGAGGCAATTTGTAGAGATGTTGTATTTCACGACCAATTTGTACGAAAGCAAACGTTGTTATCGAGTCCGTCTCTCTAAATGGATAGCAGTAGTTAACCCTGTCAACTCAACTCTTGCGCCAGAACGCCCCTGATAAAATAAATACGTGGTCACGTCCGATACGTCGGAGATATTGCATTCTATAAAATCAATCCTGTTGTTTTGCGGGTGCACGCCATCTGAATGTAACAAAAGCCCCAACAATTTTAGAACTTTATTACATTTTATTATGAAAGGATCTTTAAGGTTTATTGGGGAAAACGAAGCGAGTTGTCGAGAGTATACGGATACGATTATTTTCGAACAACGAATCCATCGTGGTTGTGAATGAAACGCAATAAAAGTTTTTGTGTATCCTACAAGTTACGAATAGAATAATTTTAAATCTATAAGAAACAGTTACGGTGCCTTTTTTATGCATCCCTTTTGCTACCTGAATGTAATAAAACGCAATATAAAAAGACAATCTGCTCGAAAAGTACAAATCAAACGTATCTAAAATGTGTGTTCCTTTTGTTTCCGTTTCACCTCCCGTATTTACGTGAACAAGCAAATAACCATTTGGTACAAAAAAATCGTATGAGTAAGCATGAAACTTTTTCACCTTCAAATCCAATCAAAAATCTCCTCACGAATTCCATAAGAAAAATCCACTTTCATATAGAGAATTCAAGTTGTCGAATGTCGATTCCTCATTTGAAATTCCGTTCTACTTGGTTGTGAGATAAATATGGAATAACTTTCTCATATGCAAATTTTTTAAACCCAAAAATTTAATAGAAGATTGAGGTATTTACCTAGAATTCTCATTAAAAATTGTATACAATGTGCTTTAATATAGATTTATCGAACATGAGTTATGTTATTTGAAGCTAAATGAATGTAATACATTACAAACTTTAAAGTTAATTATGTTCAGAAATATATGTTATAAAAAATATTAAAACGTAATGTTCAAATTTTGATTTAAACGTGGCAAATTGTAAGCTCGAATGTCTTACATTCGGTTATTCGAACGCACACCTATTGCATTGACCTAACTATAACTGCCCATTTGATACAATACTATTCCATAAATAACTCCCCATTTTATGCCCCTACATACTGATAAATAAAAATTGTTTGCTTATAAATTAAATTGATTATGTTGTTTATAAGGTGGTTACGCTGTAGCGTAATTGTAACATAATCAAATAATGATTTTCAAAATTCAAAAATCTAAATTTCTGGAGCTCATTTCGTATTCTCAAGTACTGCTAGACAAAAGTTTTGTGCTTCTCATTTAAGTTAATCACATTGCTTGTAAGATGGTTACGGGAGCGTAATTGGCGCTGATAGATAAATATTTCATAATTAAAATTGATTAAATTATTCGTGAACTGGTCACTCTTGCGTAATTGGCACTATTTACTGTTTATACGTTTTTCATAATTTTACATGCTGCTATACAAAAATATCGTGCTGATGGTTGAAATAGACTGCACTCGGAAGTAATATGCACGTAACTTCCTTTCGCTTTTTAAGGTGTACGCAGTAGTTAGTAGTGGTTACGCGAACGCAAACGCTACGTAACCACATTTTGTCTGGAGCCACATCAATTTTTCGAGCTCATTTCGTTTTCTTGTTCGTGCAGTTAGACGTACTCATAAAAGAAATCAAGTGTATCATTTATCTAGCGGTTCTGAAGGCTTATAATCGCGTTCTGCTCTTTACTGTGTGCATTAGCCTGTTTGCCTTTGATGCTCGCCAAAGATAGTATACGATCGTGAATGTGCCATTAGCTATGTATAGTACACAAACTAGTAAGATGAAGAACTCAACGTTTAAGGTATTACACTGAATAACAACTTTCGACCTTGCTGTAATCATCTGCGATGAGGTTTACTGTCAGACGGATGTCGGTTGGTTTGAACTGTTATATTGTTTATAACGGTCCTTTGCACGTACGTAATAGTGGGTGGGTGCGTGAATGCGTGTGTGTCTGTATGCAATGCGCGTGCGTGTGTGTGTGTTTGTATGTGCATGTGCGTGTGCGTGCGCGTATGTGTGTGTGCGGGCTTGACCGTGCGCGTATCCGCTATTGTCTCCGTGTTTTTTACTTATTTGATAGAACTTTAGATATGTTTCTGTAATACTAATGCATGTGATACTAATCCAATTGCATGTCCGTGCTCGTCTGCCTGTACATGTCTATGCGCGTGTGCGTGTCCGTGTGCGTTTACGTCTCCGTGTGTGTGTGCATGTGCGTGTGCGTGTGCGTATGTACGTGTGAGTATGTGTAAGCGTGTGCAGTTGCGCCTAAGTCGGCGTGTCAGTGTGTGTGTGTGTGTGTGTGTGTGTGTGTGTGTGTGTGCGAATTTGCGTGTGCGCGTGAACGTGTATGTGTGTGCATGTATGTGTGCATGTATGTATGCGTGTATGTGTCGGTGTGCGTGCCCGTGAGCAATGTCTGTGCATAAACGTATGCGTGTGAGTGTGGTTATGTCTTCTCGTATCGGTGTGGGATTGCATGTACGTGTGCGTGTCCCTGTGTGCGTGTGGGTGTGGTTGTTTGTATGTACCAATCGTTAACCTAAAAAATGAAGTTCTATATTATTAATAAAGTTCTATATTTGGACATAGTACTGAAATCTAAGGTTTCATCACCCATTATTTAAAATTAGTAAGGAACGAAAGTACTTCAAATAGTGCCTTTTCTGATTACCTCGAGAATGATTACCTTTAAAACCGAAAGTGATCTTACTCAAAAATGGTTAAATTTTAGTTATTCTTCTGTGCTTTTGTAGGATAATAAATGAGCGCTGTCAAATGTACTTCAAAAAGGTTGTCTACAGTATTTTTTGTAGATATATTGAACACTGGTAACTTTGTGGCAAGGTATGTAGAGAAATTTTCGAAATATTATTTAATTTCAGACTCTTAGCTACTTAGTACCAAAGGCGTGGAGCACTTCATTACAGAACATTAAAGTTTACCCAACTTCCCTCTATAAATGTTCCTTGCAGCTTAATAAATAATCCCTAAAAGTTTACTTCAAAAATAATTTCTCGTATGTACCTTGCACTCTCAGATTCGAATCTAGTACCCTTCACTTAAAAGTCTGACACCTTTTCCGCTGAGCAATTGAGTAATCCAATATATATATTTATATATATATATATATATATATATATATATATATATATATATATATATATATATATTGGGCAGGTGAATGGCGCTTAAACTCTTCGCGCATTATTGGAATCCATATGGGTTTCATTTCAACACTAGCTTGGCTTATTGTATTTTCTACTAGTCAGATGCATGTGGCATCTTTGGGGTTTCCGGGGAGTTGGTTTCTCGTCCGTTGCCACTTTCTGTATGTTTTTCCATTAGATGCGGTGGTCTTCGTTCCAAACATGTTCGGCGGTTTTTGATCTTTCTGTTTCGACCTTGCGGATGTTGTTCCAGATTTCTCACTTTGAGTGGTCTGCTACTCTCTCCTATGTATGCTCTGCCGCATTCGCATCCTAGGTTGTATACACAATTCTGGGAATTCTGGTCTTCATTGTGTGGTTTGGTTTTGGTTACTAATCCCCTGAACGTTCTAGCTGATTTGAAGGCCATGCGCATCTTGTATTTGATGTCTACCGTTCGTATTTTGTCTGAGGTACCTGGTATATAAGGTATTACCGCTGTATATTTAGGTTCTTCTCTTTGAATTACTCTTTCCCTGTTTAGGTTAGATGTTAGATAGGGGTAGCCATTTATTTAAGTGTTTTAGCGATATTTTCTCTTCCTTTGTTCAAGTGGTCTTGTTTTAAGCATTGTTTTCGCTCTATCGTCTAGCATCTTACCATGCCTAGCTGCACGCTTTTGTGGTGATTGGAGTTGTAGTGTATGTACCTCCCCCTGTGTGTATACACTGGCTGTGAAAGTGTTATCTTTCCTGTATATCAGTACATACAGGAATGGCAGTGTCTGTTTCGACACCAATTCATATTTAATTTTATGGAGGGTGTGCGGCTATTTAGATGATGTAGGAATTCATCTACCTATACTTCCCGTGTTGCCAAACTAGATATCGTCCACATATAAGCCACACACTTGTTTTTTCCATAAATTCGGATATCGCTTGGTCTTCAAAGTCTTCCATGTATATATTGCGATATCCGAATTCACGGAAAAAACAAGGACGTGGCTTAGATTCGCGGACGATGCCTTCGTAGTTTGGCAACACGGCAAGCATAAACCAGATGATTTCCGCGCACTCTCCATAACACTCAAAATAAAGTTTGAGTCGGAAAAAAAACTGCCATTACTGGATGTACTTATACATAGAAATGACAACACTTTCACGACAAGAGTGAGTATACAGTAAACTTGCCCACACGCGGAGGTACCTGCACTACAACTCCAATGACCACAAAAGCTTCAAGTTTGCCGGGGCAAGATGCTTGACGAGAGCGAAAATAATATGCTTAAAACAAGAAGACCCGAGCAAAGAAAGAGAAAATATGCTAAAAGAATAAAATAAAGTGGCTACCCCGATCTAACACCTAACCTAAGTAGGGAGAGGGTAACCGAAGAAGAATAACCTAGATATACAGCGATAATACCATATGTACTAGGTACCTCAGACAGAATACGAAGGATAGGCATCAAACACAAGATGAGCACTCCCTTCAAATCGACCAGAACGCTCAGGGGAGTACTAACCAATACCAAACCACACAATGAAGACCAGAATTCCAAGGATTGTGTATACAACCCACCATGCGAATGCTGTTGATGCCGTCGAAAAGCACTTGGAACGAGCTTTCAAATTAGGTATTACTTGCCATATTATCCCATTTCGAATTATCTTACAAAATGGCGGATATCCGCCATTTTTAATGATTACGTCACTGAATACCCTCAAAAACGTTGTATATATGCCTTAGTTCGGTTTCCCAAAGTTATATTAATTTCAGTTTTATGGTTCACATAATAGTTGGGGGAGGGGGACTTTATACGGGCGCTGTATGTATATTGCCATGTGTGGATGTTTGAGTGCCATATTTTTTTCCTCTCTTTTACCTTATCAAATTTTTGGTGTTAAAATGATCATAAATTAAGAATTAAATTGGGGTATCTATTGCTATTGATCTTGGTTGAGCTCATTGTAAAGCTCAGTATTGTAGTTAGAATCAAATTCCGTTCAGATGTAAAATGTTTCTTGTTGGTGTTAATTTAGTTGGAATTGAAAATGTTATAAAAATGTTCCAAGGTTTAGTTGGTTAGAATAGAGTTTAAAAATTAAAAGCGTAATTCGTTGTTAAGTAAATTAAAAAGGGGTTTGGTGAAATATGAAATGCAAATATTAAGTTGCTTTTCTGATAACGTCAACTTGAGGCACAGATATGGGAGTCGCGAGTCTTCATTTTTAAAGTTCACCGGTTCGTTTTAGTTAAGATTTGCCGTTGTAGAATGTGGAAGATTCATTTGAGCTACAGTATGTCCTGTTGTGAAAATAAGTGCGCGTATCAGTTCATTGAATAAATCCGTTTAGTTGTATGAGTGCTAATAATGCAGTTCTCACGTGAAAGATTGATGTTAAGAAAGATATGACGCAATTCGTGTAAGAGTTGCAGAAGTGAAGCAGGTTTTTTGGCGGTTAACTAGTCAGTATTAAGTTGGACGCCAAAAAGTTAGGTGGCGTAGGCCGGTGCGCGTTGACGGTTGCTGACTCAAGTATCGGTCGTAGGGATTCTTCTCCCAAACACCGGTTGGTGGGTATTGTGGTGATTCAACACCCCAAGTATTGCATCGATTTATCGGACCCCTGGTGTCAGTTTCGAACTTTTCGAAAGGGGTTGTGTTTAACCAAGTACACGCTGTTAGTGAAGTATTTAGCGCTTTATCACGGATCAATTTTGCCGTACGGTAGTTACTGAATAAGCACACTAGTCCACCGCGCAAGCAATGAACCAGTTGAGTAGACAAAAACTCACTGCATATAGAACCTTTGTAAATACGTGTAGTAATAAGATTTCGTGTATATAACACCAGGTAAAATAGTTAATGTCGCCAGGAATTTGAACTCCGTGTAAATAGATCTTATAAATCCGTTAGCCAGCTAGATAAAAGCTTACAGCTAGTGAACTTGCCGTTTTGGGATTACGGGAATTGACTTCCGAGTAGAGGTATAACGAGAGGCCATCTCCCGTCGGACCGCTAGAATTCCGTCTGAGCCGACCTTCGCTGTGAAGGGTTAAATACCTAGGAGGTAATCCTTTTGTTTGCCTATTTACTTTGTTGTAGTGGTTTTATATAATTAACATTTTACTCGTAAAGACATGCAGTTACCAGCGGATTAACTCAATTTGTTCTGGGTTTTAGTGTTTTAACCCAATAGGTTTTATAGCAAACTGCTTTCATCCGTGCATTTTGTATCCAATATTATACGTTATCAAATAGATAACTTTTAAAGGAGCCGAAATAATTCTCGTTTCTTTGAGAATTAATAAGCAAGTCAATATTGAAAATTTAAGGTAACATTGAGGTTAGTGGAAGCCCATCTTGCAAAATTAATTCCGTTTAAGCGATTATCACGTAATATTTCCTGTTGTGAGTTTAAGGCAACAGGCGTTTCACGTGATGCTGGTGTACATAGTGTTTGTTATTAATTAATTTGATTTACTCAATATATTGGTAGTATACTGAATTTATATTCATTATTTGTAATATCATACCTGACCTCAGTGTATAGCTATTAAGACAAAATTTGCAATTACATAAGCTAAGAATACGATTTGAGCCAAGGTTAGATTTGTTTACCGAATGTTGCGTGCTCTGAAAGAAATCCCATGGCAAATTTATGATTTAAAAGGATATGTTTATTTCTTTTAGAAGAGCTTTTGTTTAACGTAATAAATTAACAGAGTTTATCAATAGCGATTATTTAGGTTTGTGTTTATTTTTCTTTTAAGGCAGTTTATGATAGAGTTCTGGTAGATAACCAATTTTGCTCGCGTGTGTTTAACCTCATAATAATGAGCGAAATATTTAGTGGTTGTGTATTATTACTTTCTTTAATGGGTTGAGTTTACAGTAATGTAAGGATAGGTTACAGAATGTCGTTGACCCAACAGCTGTAACGACACCACGGTTTATTGCTTTGAATACGTGTAGATATTTTGCAGCTTTTGCAGGTAAACATGCTGGACCGTAATTATAGTACACCTGCTGTTGGAGACCGCGTAAGGTAAATGAGTATTTGACTGTTTAGCTAACTGTACAACGTCATAAGTCCGGTATCACTAGCTATCCTTAGACATTGTTTTCCCTAGCGTAGTCGTAGTCGGTTGGGAACTTGACTACAGTTGGGAACCTTACAATTACGCATGCGTTAGTTAGCACAAGCAGTTTGAGGTTATTCTGTTGTTTGTTGTATGTTATTTAAGCAACGATGAATACAAAGTTATGTACAGAACAGCGTGTATTTGTGTTACAATCATGGCAGAAATATGACCAAAATTACAGTTGTAAGCCACTTTGCTTACAATAATTAAAATTGCTTATTTAATAACGTTGCCTCAGTGATCTATTCAGCGGTTTCATACTAGCAAGGAATAATGGTCTTTGGACCTAAGTTATTATCACACTGCTTCTGAGATCCTTGCTAAAGTTTTAAATATTATATTGACTTTTACTAAACATTTGGTTTAAACGTAATAACGAAAATAACGAAGTATCAATATGCTACATATAGAATTGCATTTTCCCTGAGCCGGTCTAGATCAGTGTCGGTGGGAACTTGCTAACGTTGTGTGAACCTTAATATTACGCTTATCTGTTAGTTAGCACTAAGCATGTTATGAGCGAAAATTAATAGTGCTGTTTAAAATTGTTTAAACTGTTAGTTTAAGACAATCGAATAGAAAGGTACAAATATGTACAGAACATGCGTGCGCATACTTTGTGCTTAATATGAGTTGGTTCAGAAGAATAATGACCTTCGTTGTAACCTGACTTTGCTATACAATGAATTAATTATATTGTTATATATAAGATGTACACTGTCTATTTAGTCTGATTTCAAACTAGCAAGCGAAAGTCATGGGTACGTTCGGTAGCAGTTTGACTTACAAACATTTTACACTAATCATTAGGACATAATGTTTTAATATTTGATTTTCCAGAAAATATTTTCTGCATTAACTCATTTGCGTTAAATTACTAATAAACATTTATTCACAGATTTAAATGTTAAAATATGTACATAACATTGAATTACGAATTCTTACCTACTACTGGTACGGATGGTAACAAGCTTTTGATTGTTTGGAATGAAATAAACTATGGTTTGTTACTTACGCGATTATCCTCCATATTAAAATGAAAGCATCTATACGTACAACGTTCGTAACTGATGAAGACGCTGGCAAGGTGCTCAAACCTTCGGGAACGGATTAGTTTGTTGTGTGCAGGTGCGGGAAAACTAACTCGCGATATAGGTACATTCGCTTTACCGGATTTCTTTAATTCAAGTAAATATGTGAATGCGCAACGGGTTCTTCTTTCTATAGATGAAGGATCACTGCTTGTTTTTATTACTTGTTTTGCCTCGTGTTAAGCGTATTTGTGTTAGTAAGTGTAACATATGTTTGGTGAAGAGCCCTTTTTAAGAATCTGGGGGTAACCCGTTGTGTGCTGCAACAAGCAGCCTTCCTTCCTTCCCAACGGAGTAAGTGAACGATCACTACGGGTGTTAAAGCCCGGCGTAACACCGTCCCTTCTGCGTATTGTGTAATATTGTGAAATTAAACCTACGTCCTTCTACCATCAGAGTACATCAACCAGCAGCTCGGGTATATGGAGATGATTCCCACGCGGTGATACACGACGTCAAAAGATTATTCTGACAAACACGGCGGTACTAGGTAACGCGATTAAGGGCGGCAGGCGCGCGGTCAGACTTCTGTTAATTTATCGCGGTAAGCGATCAGGATTCCGGTCAGGTTTTTCAGAGTTTATCGCGGTAAGCGATCAGGTATCTGGTCAGGATTCAGTATTGATCCTCTTTATTGGGTAGCGTTGGCGGAATAGATCGATGCATTGGTAGCGTCGGCGGAACGGATCTAGAGTTATCGGTGCAACAGCCCGACGCAAAGCAGGAATTAGCCTGGAGCGGACTCTGGCGCAGAAGCAAGCTGTCGCGGCAATGTCTTGCACACATTAGCATCAGTACGGTAGCGCGTCTGCGGATTATAGAGAATCCATTAGCTTGTTGACTTCTGCGAAATTAGGTCTTCACGACAAGGATAATGGTAGCAAATAATTAATTCGAAAAATTTTGGCTCTTACACAGTGATGTTTTGAAATTAACGTTTCGATGGAACGTTATTCAAAATTCATTACTTGTTGACTTCTGCGAAATCTAGAATAAGACAGGATAATTAGCAAATATTTAATTAGAAAAGATTTCACACAGTGATGTTTGTGATTCGTTTGTGGAACGTTTTCAAAACGTCGAAACTCCATCTCGACTAGCTATTCGGAAATTAAATTCAAGATTCAAAGCGACTGGATCCGCGGCGTAGCTTTCTCTATCAGCTAGGCCAGTGCCTGTAACTACAGAACAGAATCTTAATGTTATTGAGCAATGTTTTGTGCAATCGCCTACTACATCTCAAAGGAAAGCGTCCACAGAGAATGGAAGAGCAGGAACAAGTCTGCGAAGGATGAAGAAAAAGCTGAAATTGAGAACATATAGGTCTACTTTACTTCAAAGCCTACATGAAGATGATCCGGACAGGCGTTTGGAATAGTTCAAGATAAGTGATATTTCACATATGGCGAACATGTTAAGCATGATCACCATTGCTTCTATCAGAAAGCATACGGTGATAGAGACACAATTGAACGCTGCTGGCATGCGTGAATGGACAGGCATCTTCGGCGGCGGGCTAATCGGGTCTTATTTTTTAATGGGACTGTCAATGCTGAAAATTACTTAGATATGCTTCATGAAGTGTTCATAGAACTGGAAAACATTCCATTATTTAAAAATCTCCAGCCGATTAAGGAAAAGTTGATATTACAACAAGATGGAGCTCCCCCTCATTATGAACTTATTGTGAGAGACTTTCTCAATGAAATCTTTGACGGGGCACTATCGAATGGCCTCCACAATCAATGGATTTTTCATTCTGGGATATACTAAAAAATGAGGTTTATTCCGTCAAGATTATTGATGTCGAACATTTAAAGGAATGAATCCAATCCGAATTTGAAATCTTGCAGTCCCTGAAGATTTGCGACAAGATTTGTAAAGCAGTGTTGAAAAGATGCATTGTTTGTATAGAACAGCGGGGAAACCACTTTGAGCACCTTTCGTAGGTCATTTTTTTTTAAATAATTTTTGCAGGTTTACTTTTGTAAATAAATGCAATTAACGTATTTGTATTTTCATTTTTGACAACTGGCTTATGGCCACGCTGTATTTTATGTGCGGTCTCCCGATTCGGATCTTAACAACAATCTGGCGCCTATTACTTTGGGTAATACGGCGAACTACACTAATTATTAACATTCCGTAACAATCCCCGCGACCCTTATATCCCACTGAGCAGTAGGCACATTTTCATTGTCTGTTACGCCCGGTGTTAATTCCTCCATTTTCACATGTAACTATATAATATATATATATATATATAATATATATATATATATAATTTCAGAAATGCCAGAAGAATATGATTTTGTTATAAATGGATGTTCACATCCTCACTGGATGGTAACCCACTCTACACCATCCTGTTTAACATGTTAATAGACCAGGCGGCAGCAAATTGAAACAGCAGAAATATTGACAACATCGTTTTTCGATAGTTCAAAGTCTAGACGGTGTCTATCCCTCTGAGATAGAGGCACAAATATCGAATTGAAAGTTATCTTCAGGTTCATCCCTATCTCTGCGATACAATGATTGCTTTCTATAGTATCGTATAAATCAGAAAAAATAGGGAACTCATACCTATTAAAATTGCTGCGTACGAATACCTGCAGTTCTACTAAAATAACTGATGTGTGCAGGTATGGTATAAAAGGTGCACTGTTTCATACAAGTTAAAGAACTTGACATCGAATGTTGTTATAACAGTAAATACAAACATTATAAAAATATTTTTGTGAAATGGAAAGTAAATTTTCAGCACAAAGTAATGGAAAAAATCCCTATATTCTTAACTGAACTTTTAAATTAAGCATCCTGTATATTAAGTATAGCTATATGTAACGGTTTAAACGAAAATGTTATGAAAACAACGTACAGTAATATATTTTGGAAGTGTACTATTATATTATATGCAATATTTTAATTTTACTCTTGTTCTCAGTAACAAATAAAATACATTCGCGTACCACACAAAATTAAATAACACCAAACACATTTCAATAGCTACCATCGGCGGTCGACTGCTGATGCTATTGAAACACGTACGGTGTTTTTTAATTTAGTTGAGTCCTGCCACATATCCAGCGTTCCAGATTTGCAACTTGTCCTCAGTGTACTAAAGAGTTGGATAATACAACTTACTGAGACTTGAGATCTTATACTAAAGCAAACTCTTTTAAAATTTAACGTATTTTCAAATTCCTTCCTATCAGAGGAAAGGTGTAGTTTAAAATGATTGGTTAAATAAGTAATAACAGTGTAATTTTTTTATTTTGCAGAATAACAATACTTCTGTAGTGATATAAATAGTAGTAGAATTTAGTAATATAGTACCAGTATTTTGAATATGTTTGTAATATTGGTCAAACGCTGTTGTTTTGTTTTGTAATAAAACCTGTACGTGTATGGACAACAAACCATGTGGCAGTTGCAGATGCATATTGTTGCAATTCAATTTGCTTATTCCTAGTTATTAGAATGTGTACATTTGGGACATGTGAGCAAATCATGATTTTAATGCTTTAAAATAATACGTAGAAAATGTTAGTTGTGAACGCTTTTGCAACTTTGAAATAAAGTATTTCACATCTTGGTTAAAGTTTGTAATCTTTTTTTCTTTTTTTTTTTATTATAACATTTTTCATTGCTAGCCTTCATCCGTTGTAGATACACCTAATTATATATGTTTTCATATATCTATGAATTTATTTGATACTTTCATTACTTCTTAAAGGTGTAGTATCCTTAGCTGACAACGATAACTGCAAGTGTCATCGACATGTATACAGTTTGCAGTTTATATTAAAACATTCCATTATGGAAACGGAAAATTTATTATTTTGGATTGAAATCGTGAAATTTTATACTTTGATACACAAACATATTATTTTCTTAGTTTATAGTGCGATAAAATAATTTATCAAGAAAAATACACTTCCGCTTTCTTTAGTTTGATTAGTACATTAATTCGCATCTTGGTTTAGTTCATATTATAAGCAAAATTCTGTGCCTTGCTACAAAAGCAGCTGGGCTAATGGCCCATTGACAAGCCTATACACTATCGGAGGAAGATGAATGGATTAAATCCGCAAATACGTTTTAATTTAAAATAACACCGCAATATTTTTTTTGTTCTTCTAGACGGATTACATTAGGACGTCAATTTACAAAACGATTTTCTTGTGTTCCTAAAACAGTTCCAAATTGCCTCAGAATGTGAAAGGTAAATTTGATATGTTTTTTATCAATTTAATTATATAGTAATTGAAATATGTTTTTGTAATTTTCTTCCACTTTGATTCTTCAGTAGGTATATTAGGAACATCGACGTCATCATCTCCGATCCGGAATTATGTCATGCATGTTACTCTTACAACATATGTCAAAAACAGGAATTTTTTTCAACTCAATCTTTGAGTCGAATTATTTAAGAAAAAGGAAAGGTGAAAAGATAAAGAGAAAAATTATCGACTTGAGGTAAAATCTCGTGTGGTATTCAATAAGATAATTCCAAAAGAGATTAAACTCAGAAGCATAATCAAATAAATACTGTTGAATATCTATTTATTTATTTATCTATCGTTATTCACCATAATCTTGAAAATATGTCACGGCTTTCAGTAGTTTGACAACAACTGTCAGACTTTCTGACGTTTCAATTTCAGAGGTAACTGTTATATGTCACACATCAATCAAAACGTAAACAAAAAAAATTATCGAAAAATATATATTGCTGTAATTCTCTCGTCCTCCCTCGCGTGTATTATCACTTTTAAAAACAGCATAAAAAAGGCAAATTACAAATATTTGCTGTGGAACAACACAGTACCTTCCAGCCTACAAAATGGAACTGAAAAGAAATGAAATAATTTTTTTTTAGGATAATCATAAAACCTCTTATAAGAAGTTCATTACGAAAATACGCAACATTGTAAACGCAAAACAATAATCTATGTCAAACAGACGTTTAAAACATCATGACAGGCAGAGGTTAATAGACATCTAGATGCCAACTTAAACTAAAAGAAGTCAAATAGCTTTAATTTCAATTTTTTTAGGATAACTATGCAACCCCTTTTTTAGACGTTCATAACGAAAACAGGCAACATTGTAAAAACAGGATGACGTATTAAAACTTCATGTCAGATAGAGATTAATAGACGCAAATATATATTAAAGTAAAAAAAAATTCCAAAGCTGCTCGTTTCTATAAAAATATCGATAATACAGCTTAAGCATTTTAAATCATATTTATTTAATTTTTACATTTCTTTCTCTTTACATTGAAATACTTTATAAAGAAAATTTATATAAAATTAAAGTTTCTTTAAAAAATACGTCTACACTTTTTCTTATAAGATTAATCCTTATTCAGATAATGAAATTAAAAAACTTATATTCTACCTTAGCAAATTTTTTCGCTACTAAATTACGCGTGATATCAAATAATTGCATAAAACATGATTAATCGATATGTTCAAGGTCTGTATCTGGATATTTTAACATCTTTGAAATATACTGCTGTATTAGAAATATTTGATAAAAACCAAAAACTTCCTCTAATAAACCAGCCCCTCCGCTGCTGGATTTATTTCAAAATCTAATCAGCTCTAAGCCAAATGAAAATATGTTTAAATAGAAAATTTTGAGAACGTAGGCATTTTCGTTCTGGAGTTGTCGTGGATACTAACATACATCCAGACATGATGGCCGATCTTGGAGAAAATTGGCCAAAAGGTGGAAAATGAGCTAACAACTCGATTTAGCGATGGTGAAAAAAAAAGTCGATTGCATTACCTTGTATGCTATATATGTATATTAGGGTGGAACATTTCCATATATGAATTTTTAAGTATTATTTATTTGAACTGCATGGGGCTTCAAAACGTGCGAACTAAAGAAAAAAGCGATTTGCCACAAACAGAATTAAAGAAAAAAAATTCCTTCATGTTGCGCAGGCCAGATGACGTCATTAACACAAAATTTTCATTGCGCAGGATAAAAACATTGACATATCGAAATAATTTTTGTTTTGGTATGCTTTGTGTACAACTGAATATGTTGCACCGCCAAGTATTTCAATTTGCGAGTAATTTTACATATTTTATTTAGTGTAATAAAAACACAACATTTAATGATTACTAACTAAAAAAAAGAAGAAAAAGGCAAGGTAAAATATTATTTGGTTCGATAATCTGATTTGGTTTCGAAAGATCGCATGCATGCTCCTGACTTTAGGGTGGCTCGGATAAAACCATCGCGCGAATCTTCACCACAAACTACTGCTGACGATTCAGCCACTAACTTTACCACCCTTTCTACCGCTTGGGTATGACAAGGAAAGCTGTCGAATTTTACCTTTTCAAAGGTTCCATTTTTTACTATATTTGGAATATTAAATGTTAGTGGTGGTTCAGATAATTCCACTGAACACCAATCAATTAACTGGATGTAATCAGATGCATCAAAATTGAAATCGGGTATGGTAAATATTCTACATTGGGGGGAATCCGTATTTTTTATGGATCTGAGTTTAAGTATACGTCTATATGCCAATTCTCGAATTGCTGGACTTTCATCATATAGCATGACAATAAGGATAATTTCGGAGTGACCAAAATATCCGTTCCGCTAAATAACAGGATCTACTACATCTTTTACTTCGGCAGTTAAGTAGCGGGAGAAACGAATTGTGTTGAATAAATGTTTCGTTCCATTTGTGCATAAAGGCTCCTACTTAATATTAAACCAAATTGGAGCATAAACTCGCATTATGTAAATCACTAGCGTTTTGACATTTTCAGAAATCCCGCTGGTCGCAACGTATTTTCCATTATTAATGAAACACCCTGTATATGTTTAGGATGAAGCAAATAATCTAAATTTCAATATAGAAAATAAAGTATTACATTAATTTCTCGCAAAAAGCAGCACATTGGATATGATCACACGAAAATATTGTTTTTCCAATATGCAAATTTTGATCTGCCTGGGCTCTCATTGACTTTTTTAAAAGCTATAAAGAAGATTTACAAAAATTCAGCTCAAAATGTGCACGTTTACGCATTGCGCAATAGAAGATATTTTTTTTTGTAAATTTGTTTGTTTGCACTTAAGTTTTAAAGCAAAATAAACAATTTAGGATCAGGCGTTTGAAAGAAAAACAAATTTTTTTTAATGTTCCACCCTAATGTATATGTAGTTTGGAAGGTAACAACCCGATACCAAATTATCTGTCATAATGCTTTCTCATTTATGTAAATAAATAACTTCAAGGTCCGCAATACCTCAATTTGAGTCATATCAGTTTTTAAACCCGGTAATTCACCATTATTGATCCGCCATTTTGAATTTTTTAATTTTAACAAATGATTTATTCTTAGCGATCTTAAAAACTCCCAATGCCCGCCACTGGCAGTCATTAAATTTTTTTATTTAGGTGTTTTACAAATTAACAAAGTTACAAAATTGATCATTAGCCCGCAATACTTGAATTTTAGTCATATCAGATTTTAAACACGATAATCCCCCATTTTTGGGGCTCCATTTTGATTTTTTTAGTTTTGACAGATGATTTATACTTAGCGATCTTAAAAACCCGCAATACCCGACTTGTAAAAAATCGGTTGATAAATTAAAAAATGCACAATTTTGTACCTAAGAGTTTTTGAACCTATCGATAGCTTTAATGGTTCAAAAGATATCCCACACACACATAAACAGACACACAGACAGACACGAATTTTTTTTTTTTAAGTGGCTTTTTTATTGATAACTTTAACGATTCAAAGCTGTCGTCACCTACAGTCACACATAGACACAATATGAGACATGAGGTTCTAGAAATGTATTTTTCGTATTTTTTTAGGCCACAAAATGTTGAGAAATGTAAAAAAAAGTGTTCGAAAATTTAAACCGATTTCATAGCTTTCTCTTTATACGTACGTATATGGGAAAGAAAAATAGCATAGCAAACGTATTTCATAAGATCTTGGAGCACTCCTGTCTACGACACCCTTTTTGTTAAATTTGAATTCGTGCTTCAAGACTGGTCTTTTGAAACTTGTTTTTAATATACCATATATTATATATGTTAAAAAATTATACCATTAAATTTATTAAACAATATCTTGTTACCTATATATACAAACCTTATTATAATGTACCATCGATTATGAGATTATAAGCCTAATTTCCGACATTTTCGATTGGGTTCGCATACCTTTAGCTTTAAAGGCTGTACGTATTTAATACATTTTGTACATTATATAAAATTACTGCAACACTCAAATTTTAACTCCACGTGTTACGTCATCACCTGAAAACAGATATTCCCACCTTCATTCGCAAATATTAGGTGATTTATAAAATCACCTTGTGCCATCACGTGTATGTATGTACGTGTGCGTGCATCCATACTAATCACTTGGTAGAATAACAGAACCTACAACATACAATAAAAATTGCTAACGTTACTTAAAAAGTCTTATTCTTTTTGAAGATCGATAAATTTTTGTGATTTTTGATAATCAGGATTTTCAAGTTATCTGCTATTTTATAATAAAAAATAAAAAGTTGGGTGTAGATGTGGTTGTTAATAATTTCACCCCTACTATTACTTATACTTCTAATAATAAATAGAAAATTTGGTGCCTTCAGCTCAGTCAGAAAAAATGTGTATGTGGTTAGATATGTTCGCTTTACAAAAAAGATGTAACTTCAACCTGTAAATAAATGTTAAAATACCTCGGACGCCAACGTATTTTATGGAAAACAAGTAAACGGTAAATGTAATAAATGTAAAATTGGACACAATAACAAGGTTTATTATAAAAATCTTTAACTCAAGTTATAAAGTAGCAAATCTAAATACTAATGTTAGTAAATCTCAACTAACTTAAAGATACCTTATAAACTAATGATTAGAAATGAAATACATGTAGTACTTTTAAATTTTGGTTGTCACTGGTATACTGTTACTGATAACAAGCTAACGAGTACACGCTTTCAAATTTGGTTATGCAATTAATCTTGAAATGGAAATATAACACAGTTTTGATATTCGTTGACCCAAAATAAGTAAATTTCTTTAAAAAAACAGTCAAACTTGGATGATTTAAACGGGTTAATGTACCATTTATTTATAATTTTCTACATAGCAACAAACTTCTACTGCGTTATCCTAGTTTAATTGAAACGTAATAGTGCAATGAAATTACGTAAAAGGAAAATTTAACGTTATAAAAAAGAAAAATAGAAGTACCTAAAAAAGGGTAAATGTATCAAACAATGAAAAATGGGTTTAACTAGCTCTTACCGTAAAAATATACGACACTTTTGATAAAAATATCCAAGAGCAAATAAGGATTCTTGTTGATTTCATTATCGTACAACGACATCAAAAAGGTGTCTGTGCACTAACTCAATATGCAAACAAAATGCGCGTTCAAGCTCCACTTTAAAATATCTAAACGCATGCTTCAGCCACTAAGGTATGCAATTCACATGACACGAAAATGAACGAAGTTGCCTAAATTATTGCAAATTTCAAAGCAACTTAAAAGGTTTGTTACGATTTTAAATGCCTTTGCTAGCAAGGAATGGTTAACGTACAGGGAACGGTCTATTCCCGGAATGAAGGATTTAATAATAGATTATTAAATGGATACGGTCCGGCAACAGGATTGAATGGTTTTTAATAGGCTACTGTTAATTCTTAGTTACTCGCGTCAGTCAACATAGCCAAACTCCCCGTGTGGTGAACTCACAACAACGTTTTCTAGGGTATTATTAATAATTTCGTCACTTTGTTAAAAACTGAACTAAAAAACATTCCGTAAGTTGGGTTTTGTTAATTTATGACGTAATACCTAATTTATAAAATTTACATGATAGAAATAAAAATTAATATAATTTTCCTTTTGCAAATTGTACAATAAAAACTTAAAAACTTGTAATAATTCTTCATTACTCACTATCAAATTTTTCATTCATACATTTGTCGCATCTAATCACTTTTTTTTTAATTCTCCCTGCATACGAATTTCTCAGTCACCGCACTTCATGGTTGTAACTTTATTTTTTGATCTAGTACAGGCAAAACATCGACATTTAACTGGCCTCAATTGGCTTTGTTGTTCGTGAACCTCAAGTTCATTTGGACGTTTGAAATCTGTTAAAAGCACTTTTTTGGAAGTTGGTAGAGTGACAATTTGAGCCCTTTGTTGCAAATGTACTTTCATAAGATCCGTTGCCAGAGATTTCAGAAATACTCTTCTGCTGAAAATGTCATCAGGACGTTTGCAATTGTAGATAATCTGCGCGTTGATCCCAGCAATGTTCATCAAGTGAAAGAAAATACATAGAGGCCATGTACTGGTGCGTCTTGAAACTGAATATCCTCCACACAGCGGATCGACAGCATCAACTCCAGCTTCAGTTGAATTATAATGTAAGACAACTTCAGGCTTTTTAGTTTCTTTGTCTACGGTGTGACTGTTGTGCATTGTCGACAAAACAATCACTGATTTTTTTGGCACAAATTATGCCATCATAATGTTTCTTTGAAAACTGAATAGGGAAGATTGTACTTCTCTTTCCTTATGAGGTAAAAATTCATTAGGAATTTCTCTTTTGTTTCGCTTTAGGGTACCAACCAACGTAATTTTTTTCCAGTAAACTGCGTGCCAATGGTATACTGGTGTACCAGCTATCTGTAGTAAGGTTTTTCCCTTCTACATACTGTACTAGTCCGTTACTATGTCCACGGGTTTATTTGAACACTGGTGTGGTCCCTCTAGCTGTTTCCCACAATGTATTTCCAAATTTCCTGTGTAATGTGTTTTTGCATCATAAAGTGCGAATATAATTAAGTCATATTTTGCCGGCTTGTTGGGAATATATTGTATGAAACTGCAACGTCCCTTGAAACCGACAAGAATTTCACCAATAGTCATTTGCTGACTTAGACAATAGCTGGACTTGCGATTGTCTACAAACTTAACGAAGACTGACCGTATAGCAGCAAGTCTGTCAGATGTTCGTCTATATTGTCTGGTTGATGTATCGTCAAAACGTATTGCTTTTATTATAAATAAAAAACGGTTATAGCTCATAAAAGCTCTAAAAATCTGAATCCCTGAGCCATCAGTACTAAAAAGCTCTAGAAAGTTCGTCTGATTTGCTTTTTAGACCATATAAATCCAAAAATGCTAAAATTTCTGGTTTGCTTGCTTCCTTGGCATCACGTTCTCTCGAGAAATTGTTCTTAATTTGCTTTGTAATGTACAAATTCGTGTAAGTTACTGTGTTTTCAATAATGTCGGATATAAATTTTTGTAAATCACTAATCGAATTTTAAATACCCCTGGCAAAGTGACAATTATATTATTCTGCGTTGTTTTAGCAAATTTACTTGTATGAGGTACTTTGTCCCATTTTGTTATTTTATCTTTCCCCAACAAAAATTTTTCACCACCCTCATTTTCTGGAGTATCTGATTCTACATTCTCTAACTCTGAATCTGAATCGTGGTCTGACGCACTCAATATACGTTCCTTGCCATCTTCCTCATCTCCTCCAATTCCTTCAACAGAAGTTTCAGCTTCTAGCAACGCCCGTATTTCTGCTTCCGTTAGGTTATTTGGATCTTTTACGGTTACTCTATTCCTAGAACAATTGAAACACAAATTATTTAATACATTTTACTTTGAACCTTTTAACAAACTGTAAAGAATGTAATTTTACATAAGCTGTATAAAAATGATGACTGTAAACAGAATTTTTTTCAATGAAACCCTACTCTTGAATGATGTCGTTTCGTAAGGGAAAGGCTAAACAATTTGTGCTGATATATTAAATTTTCGTTTGTTTACTTTCTAAAGACTTCCTGGATGTGCTTTTGAAAATATAGCATTATAAGTGTGATACACTACACGGTATACTTGAGTAATTATTTTATATTGCCAAGTAATTTCCCAAGTTTGTGATTATTTTATTTTAGGAAGTGAAATTAGCTTGATGCCTTAATAAATACACATTCTAAATAGTAAATTATTATGAACGAATAACTTCAAAAGTAAATATTTAATTAAACCATAAGAAAATTGAGACAGAAGTAAAACAAATTGACATAATATAAGTAGTGCCTATTCAATAATAGAATAATACAATAATTTACCGCGTGGTGAAATCCTTTTACTGAAGATACCGCGTGTCGAACTGAATGCAACAAACTGGACCAGACAAATCTCCGTTCAAGAGTAAGTGATGCAGTGAATTAAATCTAAAAGAGATTCAGTGTTGAGTAACCGTAATATATATATATATATATATATATATATATATATATATATATATATTTATATATATATATATATATATATATATATATATATATATATATATATATATATATATATATATTCATGTATTACGATTACCCAACACTGAATCTTTTAGATTTTTAATCTATTGTCACAATTGATTTCAATACACACGGTGATCACAAAATTAATTCAATACCATAAATTTGAAAATGTTATATCTTCATTTTTAAATGGCGCACCTATATTTTTTTGATAACACTGAAGAAGAGTAAAATTAGTCGGCCAAAGCAAGCTATGAATACATAAGAAACTAAAATACATATTAACTGAAATACAAACACTTAAAATTATAATAAATGTTGAATGTGACCACCATTTTGTTGCTGGTAAACATGAAGTCTTTAAATAAACGACAAATTTACTTTTCGTAACGTGGAAACATTTATATTTGAATGACGTCTTTAATTCTTGCCTTCATATCATCTACAGTCGTTGGAGGAGTTTGGTAGACTTTAATCCAACCCCAAAGAAAAATTCCAGCTTTATCAAGTCAGGCGATCTTGCAGGCCAGGAGATCGGCCCTCCTCTTCCAATCCATTTGTTTTGAAACTGGATATTTAAATATTTTCTAACGTTTCTGCTAAAATGCGGAGGAGCGCCATCTAATTGCAGCCACATTTCTAAGGGTTTGTAAAGACGAAGACAAGGAATTAAAAACATATAGGACGTGCCATTTAAAAAATGATGATATAGCATTTTTATGTTATTGAATTAATTTTGTGATCACCGTGTATATTGAAATACAATTTTGACAATAGATTAAAGTAACTCATATATGAATAAATTTTGTGCCAAGTATTATTTTTTATCTTTAAAAAACTCATATACGCCTACTTGAATTACTACATAAAAATATCAGTTTTAGTTAACTTTGCAAATATCTCAAAACTGTAAGATTTAGCTTGTAAGTAATTCTTATAAAAAGATGTAAAATTATAAGGAGAATCGAAAATAAAATAATATATAGGGTGTTATATTTAAAATCAAAAGTTCTATATTGTATCGCTTTTATATTACACCCTGTAGAAACCAAAATTAATATAATTTTCCTTTTGCAAATTGTACAATAAAAACTTAAAAACTTGTAATAATTCTTCATTACTCACTATCAAATTTTTCATTCATACATTTGTCGCATCTAATCACTTTTTTTTTAATTCTCCCTGCATACGAATTTCTCAGTCACCGCACTTCATGGTTGTAACTTTATTTTTTGATCTAGTACAGGCAAAACATCGACATTTAACTGGCCTCAATTGGCTTTGTTGTTCGTGAACCTCAAGTTCATTTGGACGTTTGAAATCTGTTAAAAGCACTTTTTTGGAAGTTGGTAGAGTGACAATTTGAGCCCTTTGTTGCAAATGTACTTTCATAAGATCCATTGCCAAAGATTTCAGAAATACTCTTCTGCTGCAAATGTCATCAGGAGGATTGTGATTGTAGATAATCTGCGCGTTGATACCAGCAATGTTCATCAAGTGAAAGAAAATACATAGAGGCCATCTATTGGTGCGTCTTGAAACTGAATATCCTCCACATAGCTGATCGATAGCATCAACTCTAGCTTTAGCCGAATTATAGTATAAGATAACTTCAGGATTTATAGTTTCTTTGTCTACGGTGTGAGTGCATTGTCGACAAAACAATCACTGATTTATTTTTATTTTTTTTACTTTTGGCACAAATTATGCCATCATAATGTTTCTTTGAAAACTGAATAGGGAAGATTGTACTTCTCTTTCCTTATGAGGTAAAAATTCATTAGGAATTTCTCTTTTGTTTCGCTTTAGGGTACCAACCAACGTAATTTTTTTCCAGTAAACTGCGTGCCAATGGTATACTGGTGTACCAGCTATCTGTAGTAAGGTTTTTCCCTTCTACATACTGTACTAGTCCGTTACTATGTCCACGGGTTTATTTGAACACTGGTGTGGTCCCTCTAGCTGTTTCCCACAATATATTTCCAAATTTCCTGTGTAATGTGTTTTTGCATCATAAAGTGCGAATATAATTAAGCCATATTTTGCCGGCTTGTTGGGAATATATTGTATGAAACTGCAACGTCCCTTGAAACCGACAAGAATTTCACCAATAGTCATTTGCTGACTTAGACAATAGCTGGACTTGCGATTGTCTACAAACTTAACGAAGACTGACCGTATAGCAGCAAGTCTGTCAGATGTTCGTCTATATTGTCTGGTTGATGTATCGTCAAAACGTATTGCTTTTATTATAAATAAAAAACGGTTATAGCTCATACAAGCTCTAAACATCTGAATCCCTGATCCATCAGTTCTAAAAAGCTCTAGAAAGTTCGTCTGATTTGCTTTTTTTAGACCATATAAATAAAGCAATGCAAAAAATGCTAAAATTTTGGTTTGCTTGCTTCCTTGGCATCACGTTCTCTCGAGAAATTGTTCTTAATTTGCTTTGTAATGTACAAATTCGTGTAAGTTACTGTGTTTTCAATAATGTCGGATATAAATTTTTGTAAATCACTAATCGAATTTTAAATACCCCTGGCAAAGTGACAATTATATTATTCTGCGTTGTTTTAGCAAATTTACTTGTATGAGGTACTTTGTCCCATTTTGTTATTTTATCTTTCCCCAACAAAAATTTTTCACCACCCTCATTTTCTGGAGTATCTGATTCTACATTCTCTAACTCTGAATCTGAATCGTGGTCTGACGCACTCAATATACGTTCCTTGCCATCTTCCTCATCTCCTCCAATTCCTTCAACAGAAGTTTCAGCTTCTAGCAACGCCCGTATTTCTGCTTCCGTTAGGTTATTTGGATCTTTTACGGTTACTCTATTCCTAGAACAATTGAAACACAAATTATTTAATACATTTTACTTTGAACCTTTTAACAAACTGTAAAGAATGTAATTTTACATAAGCTGTATAAAAATGATGACTGTAAACAGAATTTTTTTCAATGAAACCCTACTCTTGAATGATGTCGTTTCGTAAGGGAAAGGCTAAACAATTTGTGCTGATATATTAAATTTTCGTTTGTTTACTTTCTAAAGACTTCCTGGATGTGCTTTTGAAAATATAGCATTATAAGGGTGATACACTACACGGTATACTTGAGTAATTATTTTAAGTAATTTCCCAAGTTTGTGATTATTTATTTTAGGAAGTGAAATTAGCTTGATGCCTTAATAAATACACATTCTAAATAGTAAATTATTATGAACGAATAACTTCAAAAGTAAATATTTAATTAAATCATAAGAAAATTGAGACAAAAGTAAAACAAATTGACATAATGTAAGTAGTGGTGAAATCCGTCTACTGAAGATACCGCGTGTCGATCTGAATGTAACAAACTGGACCAGACAAACAACATCTCCGTTCAAGAGTAAGTGATGCAGTGAATTAAATCTAAAAATCTAAAAGAGATTCAGTGTTAGTAACCGTAATATACACACACACACACACATATATATATATATATATATATATATATATATATATATATATATATATATATATTAATTATACGTACTCAACACTGAATCTTTTTAGATTTTTTAATCTATTGTCACAATTGGATTTCAATACACACGGTGATCACAAAAATTAATTCAATACCATAAATTTGAAAATGCTATATCTTCATTTTTTAAATGGCGCACCCTATATTTTTTTAATACCTTATCTTCGTCTATTAGTGGGCTTTCATTTCCGTTAAATATGTTCTATACCTATCTCTAATAGTTTCGGAGATATTTAAGTTTGTTCAATTTTTTTCGTTGATAACACTGAAGAAGAGTAAGATTAGTCGGTCAAAGCAAGCTATGAATACATAAGAAACTAAAATACATATTAACTGAAATACAAACACTTAAAATTATAATAAATGTTCAATGTGACCACCATTTTGTTGCTGGCAAACATGAAGTCTTTAAATAAACGACAAATTTACTTTTCGTAACGTGGAAACATTTATATTTTGAATGACGTCTCTAATTCTTGCCTTCATATCATCTACAGTCGTTGGAGGAGTTTGATAGACTTTAATCCAACCCCAAAGAAAAAAGTCCAGCTTTATCAAGTCAGGCGATCTTGCAGGCCAGGAGATCGGCCCTCCTCTTCCAATCCATTTGTTTTAAAACTGGATATTTAAATAATTTCTAACGTTCCTGCTAAAATGCGGAGGAGCGCCATCTAATTTAAGCCACATTTCTCTAAGGGTTTGTAAAGACGAAGACAAAGAATTAAGAAAATATAAGACAAAGAATTAAGAAAATATAGGATGTACCATTTAAAAAAATGAAGATATAGCATTTTTATGTTATTGAATTAATTTTTGTGATCATCGTGTATATTGAAATACAATTTTGACAATAGATTAAAGTAATCTCATATATGAATAAATTCTTGTATCGCTTTTATATTACACCCTGTAGAAACCAAACTATTTTTAGATTATGCAGCTTATAAAAATAGACAACTTTCGTATTTAAACTTATCTTCTAAGTTTAATGGCTAAGGAGCTATCGACCGAATACGCACTGTTGGGACAACCTGTATATATATATATGTATATATATATATATATACATATATATATATATATATATATATATATATATATATATATATATATATATATATATATATATATTATATATATATTTATGTATATATTATAAACAGTATTTTCGGTGTAAGTTTTCGGGTGAGCTGTTAGGGATTCCACTTGCAACCTATATGGTTTAAGATTTTTGAAAGTTCGGCGGTATTAGGACATCGAGTGTTATTTTCATGTTAGAATCGCTGGCTTCGCTTTACTGTAACAAAAGCAGAGCTCATTATGCCTTCGTCGGCAGACAGTTAATTAGTTATTACATGAGACGACTAGACAGTAGACATGCACAACATTTTAAATAGATATAATGTAAATAAGTTAGAAAAGCATGCGAACCTTTCGTAGTATACAACTTCTGAAATAAAGCGGTGATTACCTATCCACAAATCTACTATAAAAATATTATACTTTCGCTTCCAGTGAGTCGACCTCAAGGAGATGAATGTGTCTATCGCTCTACCCCTAGACCACTTTCTTCTCAAAAACCGAAATATTTGGGGTTCAAGAAATAATAAGAAACATGGTCGAGTTTATTATTGTCTTTTAACGTAACTGCTAATTTATAGTACAATTATGATACTAAAAAATTACTGTAATAAGAAATTTCTATAAAAAATCTCGAGTGGTCTCCACGCGAATTTCTCGTACTATATATCATTCAGAAACTGAAATTTTCTCAGTCTCTAATGATTAAAACACTACTGTCAGTTATTAATTTATATCATTATACTTTAAAATACTTATAATGGATATATTACAAAGTAGTCTTGTGCAAATGGTATATTATTCAACAAGCATATAATCATAGCTATTAAGCACAAGAACTAACTTTACGGAACGTGTAACGGTATAAACGGGTGGTAGAACGGGATTACAGATAAAATTGGCGTGTGGGTATGGGTATGATGTTGCTAAATTTTGCACATCCAGAATATTAAATCGTACGTAAGTCAAAATAGGGGATGAAGACGTAATCAGTTCGGTTTTTGGGGGCCAGAATGTTTGGTAGTCAAAATAAGGGACGTCCTGCCAAAATTACGAGTACATAGCGTGCCTAACATACAAAAAACATACGTTTACCTATCCGCAATCAATTCCAGGTGTGCTGGACAGCAACTCAGCAAACCACCTGAAATAGGGCTTCAAAATAGCACTACACGCCTGAAAAATAAAAGCGTGATAAACACTCAATAAAGTAACGTTACTACACCTCAGTGTAAATAATTAGGCATTAAATAATAATCAAAACAAAACAAAAAAAAACAAGCTATAATAAAATAAAAAATAAGATAAATATAAATGTAAACACGATAATACGTATAAACAAAAAAATACAAAGGCTTAAAGGCGACAGCATGTCTGGCCAGGGTTCTGCGTAACGCCGTTCTAGATTGCTTAATCTATAGACATATATCGTGGATTATTTACCCACACTACTATAAGGTCAATTGCCCTTTACTTCTAAAATAAAAAAATTGTGAAGGCGGAGCGTTAGAATTATGATTATTCACAATAACTAAATTAAAACAACAACTTAATTTAAAAGATACACGACTCCGCTTTCAAACCTTCGTTAACAAATAAAATAATTCGAGATACACACACAGGAAATCTTGAAAACGTTCAATAAAAAAAACAATATTATATTACCTTAATGTCTAAATTAACACCTCCTCTGTGTTACAACATTTGAAAACGAACCAGGTGATCGGTTACTGCTATAACAGAAATGGAATCTCCCTGCTCTGACAAATGATGACTGAAAATGTTGACTAATGTTCTTTTGTACACAAACAATTCCTTAATTGAATTTCGGTAAAATGTTACTGCATTAATTAAAAACTTCTTTTAAAATAATAATTTGTGCGCTCAACTTGCTTGTTAACTTTTATCTTTCAAATAGTTTTATTCACATTAATAATCCAAAAGGTTAATAACTTTATTTAAATAACGATAATTTTAATATACTGCGAAAGTTTTTTATATTCCAACACGCTTTGTACGGCAAATAAGTGGCACTTCAAGAACGTTAATGTTAAAAAAATCCGTAAAAGCGATATAAACCAATGAGTTCACCGAAGCACTAATATAACACGACGATGATCTCTTAATTACGTAAAATCGAAATCGGCACTAGGTATAATCCTTTGGTGGTTGAACAATTTAATTAAAGTCCCTTGCACAGGTTTTCTTCAGAAGTAGCTAAACTCCTTACTACACAAAAATTCGTTCGTTAAACACCAAAAGGTCCAATATATCAACGTTCTAAACCACCCCTTAAAGCGTAACAACAAACGTCACCGTACTACTACTCGAGAGCACGATCAGTTTCAGAATCCCGCAAACTATTACCAAAAATCCATCTTGGATTTTGAATCCCACCACTCAAAAAAAATCTTATCTAATTTAATTCCACCAATTAAAAAAACGGAAGGGGAAGATTTGATACCCCAACACCCAAACTTCGTTTTCATCCGTAAGGACACGATAGTTTTCAAAATTTTAAACGTCAGCAAAAGTAACGTGCAAAATATCTCTATATTTTCATTCAAGTACAAACAATTAGTCCCACACTATAATTAAGCGACTTTACGTCGCCAGCGTGACATCATATGCATTTAAATCTACGTTCTTTCTCTAAGTTACGTAATTTTACAAAACTTTCCATTAAATTTTACGGAAATCAAACGAAATAAACCTTATTTACACTTATATACAACTATTTACAAATAATCGCTACTCAACATTCAGTAAACGGGGAATAATAAGGAAAACAATCTAAATTACGGAATAATAATTCACAAACAAAAAAAACTAAAGCTCGCCACACACCTTCCCTAAAGGTCGCAACACACGTTAAACAAATTTAATCATAAAACTCAACTTGACACCAAAATTTTGACGGTAAATCGCTAGAAAATCGTGATCCTATCACAAACGAGCCGCTGGATAATGGAGTAAATCGTTTTTGACGACTACAATGACAATTCAGTAAGAGTGACCCATAGGTATTTATTACTGCGGAACTTACAACAGAAAAGGTTATGTTTGTGCCTGCGTTGTGTAATAGGGCATATGTAGAACGCAAATGCGTCCAGAAACTATACGTTTTCCGGCCTAGGCCGGCAAAAAAAAATTACAGTTGGTATTCGTTGTACCACAATACCTAATCGCGTTACCGTGTACATGTACGTATCTGTTACTATGTCCGTGATAGTTCCTTAAGAACTATAAATTATAAAAACAAATTAGTAAGGTACCTACAAACTTCGAGTAATAAATAATTTCGCAATTTTATTTTTTGGGTTATATTGGTTACTGTTAGTTGTGAGTATTGCCAACTTAATTTCAACAGGTATGAAATTTTAAAAAGTACAATTTTCTTTATTAATCTTAATAATGTTTGTTGACGTCGGCAGCAAATATCTTGTATATCACTCTACCATAAAATGGTTTGCGATGAATCATAAAGTAAAGTTTATTCATACTCGCAAACACCCATTTTCTGGCCTTGTAATACAAATAACTATTACTACAATGAAAAGGACTATCATGACAATTAGTCAACGTTATATTTGGTACACTCGGAATTATACTGATTTGTAGTGACGTCATTTTTGTTTATCTTTATTTAGTGTATTCCGAACAGCGGCGATAAAAATTTTTAGAAGAAATTGGTGTCGATGATTATTCATTTTTTGTATACTTGGTTGTGTGAAGTATCCATCACTGTCAATCAAAAATATTGGTTTGTCAACTTGTCGAAATACTGATTAAGCCTTATTGTTCTACCAAATTTTATTTTATGATCGTCATTTAAGTATTCAATCATATCGTTGCAATTACGTTAACTTGGCAATGCAATATGATGTGTTTGTTTTTAAGTTTGCATAAGTTTGTTAATAAATACCTAAATAAACACTACAAGATTATTTTTATTTTTTGAGATTGAAAGTGTATACACCAATGTAAAAAATATAATACACTGCTAAATTATCATTTGTTAATTTATGAACGTATAAAAATACATAACAGACTATTAATTTCTGAGCGCGACAGTAAATTTTCAAACCTAATATTGATTGACAACAATATGTACGCCATACGTTTATTCTCACCTAGAGGACGTAACTACAAACGGGTATAATTACAAGTATACACTTCTGTTCACTATCCATCAAAATATTTTGACATTCATTTGAACGTCAACATTTTCACTCGCAACCATGGAAATAGATGTAGAGCAAATTTACAAAACTTAAAAGAAACAAAAATCTCCCTCAAGGCTAGTATACTTTTTCAGTGAACAGAAGTAGTATTAGGTAAATTAATGTTGCCGTGACAATTAGTTAAGGATTTGCCTGAAACATTGGAGACATTAATGTCTGAAGGAATACTGTTCTACGTTCGGAAGGCCCATTCCAATAAAACTATTTATTCCAACTCTTAGGTTAGTAGGTACATTTACCATCACGGTATTGTAAAGATACCAGATCTTGATTTGGAGTTCTATTACCAAAATATTTTTTGCATATATCATAAAATTTATAAATCTTCGTGTTATTTTTGTTTTGGCATTTGGTACTTTAACCATAAAGGCTTTCCCTAAATCTTTAACATCGTTCAACCTCTTATTGTATAATTCTACCCACAGATATGTACCCATAATTCCCATTATTAGAGCAACCTTAAAAAAATGTATTGATTAAACCTGAAAATGTTCAAATAATTTCTTACCTTTGTCGGGAAATATAACTGATCAGGAGCTTTTTTTATAAATTCTTGAATTTCTTCACACTTAAAACAATTTGCCTTTTTTGATTTAAACCCTTCCGACTATCATTTTAACAAAGCCCGTATTTAGGCGTATTTTCCAACATTAATACTTTTTAACATCGAATAGTCCGCCAAAGGGTTGATGACATATTCTTCTTCCATTTCCGAAAAAAAACCAACAATGCAGATTACGATGTCGAGCTTACGTTGTCTGTCCATTTCATGAAGTTTTACTCGGCCCGATAAAATTTGCGTAATTTTTCCGGAAGCAAATTTGTAGAAGGTGCTTCTGGGGCTTGTCTAATTTTTGGTGGATGCCGAGGGAACTTCGGGCAGCCTCTGTAGCTAGTGGAGTGGTCCCCACCACAGTTAACACACTTAGCCTGGTCTGTACGGAGTTTCGTGCATTAACTGGAGTGGTGATCTCCGGCGCACTTTACACAACTGCCCGACACCAGATTTCCGCCGCAAATCTTTTACAGTCACGCGGAAGCGGGCGACGTGCTTCACCTCCCGGATCTTCTTGTTGTCTTCCGCGGTCGGCAGCTCTACCATCACGAGGGGGATCGGGCGTCCTTGTTGCTTAATCCTGAAGAAAGTACATTAATTTTTTGCATTTTTAGCTCTGAGCTAACGTCAACCTCAGTTAGTTCTACGGCACGCCACGTATCACTACCTTAGTCAATCGCTCGCTCTTTTCCTTATAAGTGTGGTACGGAGTACTACACTTATCTATATACCTCGTCAGCCTGTCTCTGTCCTGGAGTGAGGCAGGCTGAATCCGGATTCCCTCGCTGAAGACCTTGGCTCTCGTGAAGGTGATTCGTTGTCGATCCATTTCTCGGGAGAACGCGACCCAGTTCTCCTTCTGACGAAGGATTACCAGAGGCACTTTCTCCCTGGTGACCTCTTGTGTCGTCTGCTCCATCGCTCCAGGGCGGTCGGTGAAAGGTTCCAGGGCCTGGAATGCATTGTCCATGGGCGGCGGCGTAGACGGGCGAACCTTCGGGGTCTTCTTCGGCTTCCACTTCTTCAACACGAAGTCGGCTGGCAGATCCGGCCGGGCCTCTTCTTCGGTGCTGTCAGTTGCGGCTACGGCGACGGAGGTGGCCGGCGTGTCTTCTAGGGGGTGATGCCATCTAACGGTGGCGGTCTCGTCTTCTTTTGCCGCCTCCTCTTCTGTGCGGTGGCGGCAGGTGGCAGACCTATTGTGGCCCGGCTCCAACATCGTGAAAACGACGTTATCTTTCTTTCAAATAGATTGGCTAGTCTTTTATATAAATTTGACCTTTTCGGATCGAGATCTCAACCTCGAATGGATAGTTTAAATCAGTATTAGCTCCCCCACAGGTTGGAAAGTGGTCCATTATAGACCGCTTCATCTCATTACTGTCTCCTTTTTTTTTGTTACTACTGACCGCTTAAAGTAAACCCGTAGAATCATTCACTTTTCAACCTTTAAAGGGTTAGTTACAAACTAATTGTGAATAAAATAATTTACTGAAAACATTAATTTAAAGAATATAAATTAACTTTCGGGTGGTCTATGATTCGAACCCGCGCTCGAGGACACTCGCAACCACAGAAAGCGGGCAGCTACCTATTAAACCACGAGACGATGTAAATATTTAAGTCCTTATACAGTATTTAAACCTAGATATTCAAGTATTCCGGTTGACTGGTGGTTATCAAATTTTGTATTTAGAAGTTACTCACTATTTGTTATATATTTACATAATTTAATATAAATTTGACGTAGCAAAAAGTCAGTTTACCTGAAAATTTCACCAATGTCTTCGGGTAAAGAACCACTTCCGGTTATCGAAATGAACCCAAAAGTTGATGCGATTCCTTAATTTTGATATAATGAATAAATTTAGGTTGAAGTGTTAATTTATATTACTGGTTTTCAGTACTCATAATTTAAGAATCTGCTCTACTACCTTGAGTGCTAAATTACTTATAGGTACCTACTTGCCTTTATCAAGTTTTTTTTTTAAACATGTATTTACATCACCTAATGATACTAAATACTAATGAATTTATACATGTATTATGTTCTGTTGTATATGAGAAAAGTTGTTTATGCTTTCTTTTAATTAGATAGATGCATAATCCATTTTTACCTTGGCTTATTTCAAAAAATCTTACAGTTGCTGTTGCTGAAGTATTCGATACCCACGTAACATCAACAAAAAACAAATCCAGATGAGATATAAATAGCTAAAATTGATCTACACTTCATGATATAATTCTCCTTACAAGAATAAGAACTACTTAAATACCTGCATTACTAAAGAGGTGTTTATGACGCTGATACACAATTATAACACGTCATGACTTTGTGTCACTCTCGGTGAATATACGAGAAAAAAATGCGTGTGTATTGAACAACGTTTACTTAAGATACTTTTAACATAATGCCACAAACTCTTACAACCTACTACTGCTTATTTACAAAGAAAAGGGTTCTGTTACAATAGAAAAGCGAGGATGGCCTTTATGCTTCTTAACACAACCGCCGCCCTTGAAATTACCAACTACATAATTTCAAAATCTAAACATAATACATATACATATTGATATTACCAAAGTTCGTCATTCACATAATTTACAATTATAAAATTACACTATTGTTGTACTGGCAAAACACTTACACGTACTACAGGTCTTTGCAATACACCACTTGCAGTTTTTAGAGTGACTGATCTTACTATACCATCAGCCCCAGGATGTACGGCGGTCACCAATGCCATTTTCCACAGTCTCGACGGAACATTATCTTCAGAGATTATAACTACATCGCCTATTGAAACGACGGGACCCTTCGAAAATTGCCATTTTGGCCTTCTTTGAAGTTCTTGCAAATAGTCCTTGCTCCATCTTGACCAAAATTGCGAATGTAAATACTGTGTGTACTGCCACCGTGATAAGGTATTAAGAGGCTCACGAATTAAACTTACTTCGGGTAGAGCCTTCATGTAATCTCCAACTAAGAAATGACCCGGTGTTAAATAAGTCAGATCGTTAGGATCTGAGGAATGTGGGGTTAAAGGTCGGGAGTTCAGCGTACATTCGACCTCAGTTATGAGAGTGTAAAGCTCTGAATGGGCCAACTGCGCATTACTAACTAATTTATAAATGTGGCGTTTAAACGATTTAACGGCCGCCTTCCATAAACCTCCTTGGTGGGGGCTCGTGGAGTAATAAAATTCCATTTAATATTTCGAGTGGCCAGTTCTTTACACACACCCTTTGAGCATTATCATTTTTAGAAATTGAGAAATATCATGGATTTCATTTTTGCGCCTACAAAATTTTTAGCGTTATCACAAAATATTTCCTCAGGCAAACCGCGTCTGGCAATAAACCTCTTAAGGGAAGCTATAAATGCTTCGGTCGTTAATTGCTCAACTAATTCGCAGTGAACAGCCTTCACTGCCATACAAATAAATACACAGCCGTAAACCTTTACTATTTTGCGTGATCTACGGAACCTTCCTTTATGTTAAATGGACCAAAAATCGATACCAACCCTTGAAAAGGGTCGAGAAACACTCGATCTACTGGAAGGTAGATCAGCCATCTTTGGATTGCAAAGTTGCGCGTTGTGTTTGCAACATGTTATACATTTCTTAATTATTTTCTTTACTCGATTTTTGCCAGAAATTGGCCAATATTTCAAACGAATAGTCGCCAATGTACCTTGTGTACCACTATGTAATGATAATTTATGAGCATGTTCGATTAACAAGTTACAAAACGGACCGTTTGGTAGTAATACGGGATGTTTGCTATTAAAAAGTAAATCAGAGTTTTTCAAACGTCCGCCCACGCGTAATATGTTTTCATGGTCTAGAAATGGACTTAAGCATAAAATTTTTGACTTTGAGTTTAATTGTTTCAGTTTTACTAAATTTTCAATGTCATGCATGAAATGAATTCCTTGTTCGAGCCTTATTAACGACTTTTCTGCATCGTTCAATTCCTTAATTGATAATTCATCCAAAGCCCTTTCTGATTTATTTTACAATTATGATAAAATCTCAAGCAAAGAGCAGTGATTCTAATTAGTTTCGTAAACGAATAAAATTTTGAAAAAATGTAACTACCGAATTCCTTATTATTTCAGTCATTCCCGTATTATGTGCAAGTAGAACCTTTACCTCGGGACTTGTTTGACCATCGATGGGTCTAAAAGCTTTTGGTTTGAAATCTGTGTTAAGAAGAAACGATGGTCCTTCCACCACAATTCATTTGAAATAAGTTCAACTGGAGTAGATCCTCTAGAGATTATATCTGCGGGATTTTCATAGCTACTAACGTGATACCACGACGATGGGTTCGATTTGGACTGGATTTCAGCCACCCGGTGGGAAACAAAACTTTTCCATTTACTAGGACATGAATGAATCCAAGACAAAGTAATTGTTGAATCGGAATAGTAACTAACAGATGAAATGTTAAAATCCTTTATAGTTATTGAAACCTTGTGCATTAAATCATTTAACAGTAACGCTGCACACAATTCTAGGCGAGGTAGGCTCAACGTTTTTAAAGGCGCAACTCGCGATTTTGCACAATAAATTCCACAATTTATTCTACCTATTTCCTTAAGAAACATACATGCTCCGTAAGCTCTCTCGCTTGCGTCCGCGAAACCGTGTAACTCTAAACGCGAATTTTTATGAAAAGACAGTTTTCTAGGTACAGATAAGGTGGATAGCTCATTTAATCCGTTACAAACCTGGGTCCATTTGGTTTGTAGGTCTAACGGTACAAACTCATCCCAACCAGTATTTATTTTCCACAAGTCTTGTATTATTAATTTCGCGACAATTACTACTGGTCCCAACAGACCTAGTGGATCAAATATCGAAGAAATTTGACTTAAAACATATCGTTTGCTTATTCTATCACCCTTGTAATCAATTTTCCAACTATATTGAATTTTGTCAATTATCGGTGACCAACAAATACTTAAAGTTTTTAATGTTTTGATTCTTCACCTACAAATACTATATTTTATTTATTCGAACATAAGCCATTTAATATTCTTTCGCTATTAGATATCCATTTACGCAACAAAACCCGGCGCTATTTAGTAAATTTATTAATTTATCACGAATTGATATAAGTTCCTTCTCATTGTCACAACCTGTAATCAAATCGTCCATATAGAAATCGAGACAAATTATGTTGTAAAGTAAGGAATCATTGTCTTGAACTTCGGAAGCAACTTCCTTTAAGACAACGAGTTGCGATAAATGATGCTGGTCGAGTCCCGTACGTTAAAGTTTTTAATTCAAATATTTTTATGGGCTTAGTCGTGTCAAATTTGTACAATATTTTTGATAATTTCTATCTCTTGGCGAGATTAATATCTGTCTGTACATTTTGCTAATGTCTGCGCTTAAAACAAACTTATACAATTGAAATTTTAATAAAATGCTAAACAAATCGTTTTGTAATACCGGTCCTAACATTAATAAATCGTTCAGCGAATTGCCCGCGGTTGTTTTACACGCTTTCTTCCTTATATACCGCGTGATGGGGTAAAAATATCCGTCGTCACTGCCATTATCGAGTAAACCTATTTCTTGCATGTGACCGAGGTCTAAATATTCTTTCATAAATAAATTATAATCCCTTTAGCATCCGAATTTCGCGTCAGCTTACGCTCCAAATTTAAAAAACGTCCTTTAGCAATTTGTAATGAATCTCCGAGTAAACTTGGATCCGCCTTCCACGGTAACGCAACTATAAATCGCCCTGTATTGTCCCGTTGTGTATTATTTACAAAATGTTTCTCACATTCAATTTCTTCACGCGACCGTATTTTATGATTTGGAATTTGTTCGATTTCCCAAAATTTAACAACATTTTTATTTAATTCCTCGAACCTGATTAAATTGCAGGATGCTACAGCATTGGTGAAATAATTGGTACTGGGTATTTCTCCTGATAATAACCAACCGAATACTGATTTTTGCAGAATCAACCCGCTGTGATTTGTGCGTACTTGTCCAATGCATAGTAGTTTGAAAAACATTTGAGCGCCAATTAACAAATCTATTTTTCTTGCCTTATAAAACTCAGGATCTGCTAATTGTAAATTTTTTGGGATGTTAATTATACCCGGGTTTACAGATTTTGCAGGTATATTACAAGTAATGTGGTTCAAAACAAAAACATTTAGGTTTACAGAAAATTACAATATTTCGATTTAATTTCAATAATCGTGCTTACGTTTGCGTGTGTTAAATTATTATTAATTCCTGCTATCGGTAAGTTAACCTGATGAGCGGGTAGTTGAAGTAAATCGAGTAAGCCTTTTGATATAATGTTAATTTGAGATCCTGAATCTAACAATGCACGTACTACATGATAGGTGCCGTAAGCATCTCTTACTTCAATTAAACAAGTGGCTAAAATAACATTTGATGGACTCGGGCCGTAAATAAAGAAGACGCTACTGCTTCCTCTAAATGACTGCTACTTGGTTGCGGTTCCTCTGTTACAATATTTGAAGTTTCATATTCCAGATGTAAAACCGTGTTGTGAGCCTTTTGCATTTTTGGCAGCGAGATTATTTACAAACGTAAGAGGAATGACCGCGCCTAAGACAATTCAAACATAACCTTTTCGAT
Source organism: Vesta saturnalis (assembly GCA_036346205.1). NCBI lineage: Eukaryota > Metazoa > Arthropoda > Insecta > Coleoptera > Lampyridae > Vesta > Vesta saturnalis. The sequence continues at coordinate 763,773 of JARFJB010001782.1, forward strand.
CGAGCATTATCAATACGCGACTGAACATTCAATTTTAAAACGAGGTGCATCGACTAATGTAATGGTCAGTTTGATTACAATAATTACAAATAACATTATTCTTCGAAACTAAATTGTAAGACACTGTCTTGCTCTTAGAAATATTTTGCAATGTTTCATTCGATTGAATTGCATTTAATGTGTGACATTTATGTATGAGAAAATCTAATAATTCTTTACAAGTGGGCAATTCGGTAGTTGTTAGTTTAGCCTCCCATTCTTTACGCGTTGGAAATGGAAGTTTCGATAAAATTATAAATACAAGAAGATCATCCCACTTATCAACTGGACGATCCATTGCGCTTAAGGATCGGTGTGTTGAGATACTACATCAACAATATTACGAAACCCATGATAAGTCTCTTTTATCAAAGTTTTAATTTCAAAAGACCGCGAATGTGATTATTGACAATAACTCTTTTATTTTCAAACCGTTGTCGCAATAAATCACGTGCATTTTATAATTTTGCTCTGTGATATCTAAATATTTTATGACATCTAAAGCTTCACCTTTAATACAAGATACAAGATACTGTAATTTTGAATATTTGACAAACTATTGTTTGCATCTATTAAAGTGTTAAACGTGTCTTTAAAGGACAGCCACTCTTCATACTTTCCAGTAAAAACAGGTAAATTTACAGATGGCAATTTCAGCCCATTCGGGTTTATGGGTGGCGGTTCGCTTTGTGGCTTATCTTTACAATATGCAGTAACATTCAATTTTAGTTTTGAAAACAAAGCGTCTATTTCTGAACGTTCTTGGAAAAATTCCTCAAATTCTTTGTCATGATCCGCTTCATAAACATTTTCAAATACTTCATCGAACGTATTAATAGCCTTTTCACACAATTCATATTGTCTACGGATTTGACTTAAATTTTCGGATGCGTCTATTTTATCTAAATATTGTTGCAAAATGGTACAATTACGTTTCAGAAATGTACGCTTGTTTCTTAAAATTCTTAAATTATCATGCAATTGTGATTCACTCTCATTTGTAGACATGTTACCGGTTTTAAGATTAAATTAAGGATAATGAATAGGATTATCTGACCTTTATGATTGTCTTCGGTGGCAGCTGGTAGCTAGGAACGTCTTGCTTGCAGCGAAGGTTTGTTTCGAGAATTCTGATACGCGCTTCAGAATTTGAGTTTCACGTGATGCATCGAATAAATTATTAGTTAATTATATCCGGCTCGAAGGACCATGTGTTTATGACGCTGATACACAATTATACACGTCATGACTTTGTGTCACTCTCGGGTGAATATACGAGAGAAAAAAATGCGTGTGTACTGAACAACGTTTACTTAAGATACTTTTAACATAATGCCACAAACTCTTACAACCTACTACTGCTGATTTACAAAGAAAAGGGTTCTGTTACAATAGAAAAGCGGGATGGCCTTTATGCTTCTTAACAAGAGGTTATGTAAAAGTAAACAAATTCTGAAAATTTTCTTTATCAACATTGGTATTTCATTAATTCCAATAAATTTCTGTATGAAGAAGAAACTGGTCACTGTAACAGGTTGGAAATTTTTTTCTTGTTGAACAGGCATTTATACCAATTTTACAGCATACGTTTTCTGAACATTAATAGCTGAATCTGTATTGTATCTCTAGTTGATCTAGTTCAGTCTTAAATTTAATTTATCATTTACGTGACAATTCTCAAATTATTTACCAATCAGAATACAGATGGGGATTGCTAGCAATTGCAAGATAGCGGGTAAACACATAATGGTTAAATTATCAAATTTTGGCAATTATTTGATAAACATTCTTGCTTTCTAATATAAGCGGATATTTCGCACTCTGTTCAATTTCGAACTTTTCGAGTAGAAAATGTGTTTTTTGTGATAATTTCTTGAGTATCACATTACAAAATACAAAAACCCAAATTTACGTCATTGGCCAAACCATGCAATATCAAGTAAACACAAATATTTTATATTTTTACTTAGCTTGTAGAAATGTCCTTTAAAACTTCCAGTTTATAGCTAAAAACAACCAATCGAAAAAAAGAATGTGCAACGCATTTAAATTAAAGCAGACCAATCTGTCGAATCCATTCAAGGTTATGGGAACAATTTTGCCCATACCTTTCACGTTATGAAGTAATACCTAGATCTACGATCTCTTAGAAAAGAAAGCAAAAAAATTAATTATATAGGTTTAATGCACTTCATGTAAAAGAAATATTTAATTTTGACTTATTAGGAACTTCTTAGAAATAACGGCAGCTTTAAAGGTCTTTGTTAATTGAAAATCACAAAATAACTTGTAAATAGCAGAACAATTTCAACAAAGTTATTAGAAATTAAGTAAATTTGATAGGTAATTTATATCTAATGAGAATGTTGTGTGCAAAAACGTATTTAATAATTAGGAAAAACGGAGCGGTCAAATTGAATTGTAATTATAAATGGATTTATCTTATTTAAGACTCATGATAAACCATATTACGATGCTGATACTATACACAATTACACTGTATCAGCAAAGATTCAACAAAGATGACCTTGAAACAACCTGTCATACTCACAACTGGTATAAAATAAATAATGTGCTTTTCTGCTGTAGTGAAGATATTAGAGTCTCTTGAATTTTAAACACAAAATAACAATCAAATTAAATAAACGAGCCCTAAATACATATAAAAAGCATTTATATTGAAATTCTTTTTGTATATACCTTTGTAGCTTTGTAAATATGTATTACGTAATTTAATAATGCCTTATGGAATTTTTTACACTTTTAGATGGCTTTATCTGAATTTTTAGCCCGTTCATAGAAGAGTTTTAAGGAAAACAAATTTAGTTATTCAATTATGCATTATGACTTATTATTCTAAAACTAAAATATCGACGTCTAGACAGCTGGCGTAATTTTGTCTTTTTGGCCATGACGTCATCACAATTTTAATTTGATCTTAGAAAAGTGAAGCTAAGTTTTTTAAGTAAACCTTATTTAGTTACTCAATAATGCCTTATGACGTTTTCTTCTAAAATGAAAGTCTCGACGTCTGTCGTAATTTTGTCTTATTACCTATGACGTCATCACAGTCTGAACTTGATCGTAGAAAAGTGAAACTATGTTTTTTAAGTAAAGCTTATTTATTAATAGTTATTCAATAATGCTTTATATTTTATCTAAAATAAAAATCTCGACGTCTAGCGCAATTTTGCCGATTTGATAATGACGTCACCACAACTTTAACTCGATAGTGGAAATTTAAAACTAAGTTTTTTAAGGAATCTGGTTTAGTTATTAAGGATGCTATATGACATTTTATTCTAAAATGAAAATTTCGACATCTGGCATAATTTTACCGTTCTCCTAGTCATATTCATTATTCAATCAAAATATTTTAGTATGAGAAAAATATGACATTAATATGAAAAACTTACTGAGTTTATTTAATAAATGTTTTATACATATTTTTAATCCATTTTGAACATATTAAATATGAAAAAAATTAATACAAGCAAAAAGTTCACTTAGAATATTTTAAATATATTTATAATGTATTTTCTATCACATATTTAGTATCTATTAAAGATAATTTTCTGCTGCTTGGGCACTGACCTAACTAAGAAAAAGGGCTAAAGTCATTTCGTACTTACTATTTGATACTTGCAATATATCATAAAATGGACATTTTTGCCAATATTAACGCAAAACTTAGTGGAATGTTATTTTTGTGCTACTGGTTACAACCTCCTCTTTACTTTCATTATTTTTTTACATACACCTGATATACAGGGTGAGACCAAATATATGTATCTGAAAAGAATTATACGGTGGTATTGTTTTGATATTTTGGTGAATGAAAGTTAACACATATATATGTCCATTTAAATTATTATTGCAAGTTAAGTCCTCTAGACGTCCGTTATACAGAGTGTTTCATTTCTTTAATAGATTTAATTGAGTATTATTATACTTCCTAGTTAATTTTCTGATAACTTAATTGAAATGTCTATATTAAAATAAACTATTTGCTAACTGTATATACCTACATAATAGTCACGATGTGTTTATACTGATACTGGGTGTCCAAGTACAAAGGACCAAAGCGATATCTTAAACTTCATATAGGTACGGAAAAAACCGTTAACATAAAAAATCCCTTGCAATTGGATGTCGTTGCGAAATACAAAGCTTTTGGAGATTGACAGATAGAAAGGTTAGAAGTGCTTCATTTATTATGCTCACTATTTTCTAATAAAGTTTTCAGTAGATTCTTTTGATAAAGAAGGCGCTTGTCGAGGTTCATCTTTATTTTGCAAAACTAAGAAAAGAAAATTCTTTAAGATAGTAGTGTCTTCACTGTTCAGACCATCGACAGACCAGTTTCGCAGGTCTACCTCCATCATCACTACCGCTTTGTACAGCCATTGGAAACAAGAAATGTTTATGTAGAAACGTTAATGAACGTATTTTAATATATTAAAATATCTAAGCTTAATAAGATATCAGTTAACTGAGCTGATGAGGTAGAAAACAGTAAATAATTTTTGGTCTTGATATAACCATTGTCATAGAAATCAAAAATTGCATAATCAAATGTTAAATGTCTATCACCTCCACATTATTTGCATTTAGTATATGATTTAAAACATTTTTAGAAGGATATTTGATTAGCTCTTGATACCTAGCGTATCCTAAAAACCATAGTACAGCTGCCACATGAGAACAAGTACCTAAAGTTCAGGCACCAGTCTTGCAGGTGCAGTAAGTACCTAATATTGGGTTAGGTTCAAGTTCCTCATTATTCGGCACAAATGCAATCCACAACTGGTAACGAGTAGCATTTCTGAGGCGAGAATATATACTTACCCGTATAAAACCGGGTTCGTAGTTTTCATCAAATTGATATTGAACCTGGCGGTCCTCTATTTCATTGTCTTGTATATAGGAAGGAGCAAGCTTTAATTCAAAAATACCTACAGTTAACTCTTTAAGATAGTAATGTGACAAACCTGGGAATGAGGGAACGATAATTTCATTTAAATCAACCCATCTGCCCCTTTTAGCGCGTAAGTTTTCCTCCTCAACCCTGGCTTGAACAACATTTGGCTCTTGAACATTTTGAAGAATATTTTCAGCTAGCATCTTGCATTAAAATGGGTGGGAAATATTTATTTTAAGAAAATCAGCAATGTTACAAATGTGGGTGTTTTTATCTTAAAGCTAAAAATTTAAAATTGATTTTAAGTGCCCATTGCGTGCTTTTACGATCCACCTGGTTTTCGTAACGAGACGACTATCATTAGCCTCTTCTGTGGATAACTGTAGCTGACCTCTGGCAAAAAGCTGGCATTTTAAAATTAATACCTATTCTATTTAAAGCTGGAATAGCATCCAAGTACCCGCGGTCGAGAATGAAAATATCTCCTTCATTAAACAATTCACGCATTCCATTCACATCTCTATTAAATTCACTTATAAGTATGTTAGCATCGTTGTTTTCAGAATTTGAGAAATATGGCCCTTGAATGTCTAGAATAAATCCGCTCGGGGCAACAAGTAGAGATGGCTTGATAAGATGTTTACCCTTATAAGTACAGTAGGACTGTCGCAACACTTTAAAACAAGAACTTTTCTCTATTTCTAGATAAGTACAGTCATTATACACTATAACTTGAGGCCGATCCAGGTTTTGATTATATAGACGATTTGCAAAAGGAGTTACATGATTTTCGATGTAGCTGTCTCTTGTTGTAGCAGTAAATCCAATATTTTGTGGTACAAATCTTGCAGAAAGAGATTGTCTAACTAGAGATATAGCTAAACTGGCTTGTTGTCTTGTGGAACAATTAAAAATAACCGCTAAAAACTATCTCTAAGACCTTGTCGTAACTTGCACAGGAATGCTAAGAGATCTTTTTTACTTACATATCTCAAAGAATTTCCTATTCTAACGGGGTCACAAAAGTTGAAAAGATTATTAAATTGATCTTTGGTTATAGGAGAAACTGCTTTAAATTGAGAATCTGTGATGTTATTTTCGTCTTCGTAAGTCGTGGTAGCTTTTTTCTTAATTTCCTTACGTAATGCTTGTAAAAATATAAATCTGCTAATAATGGCCGATTTACATATCGTAACCCAGGAGCAGAAACTCAAACAGATTACCATTCTCATCCAAATGAATATTACAGCAGTACGTATCTCTCAACAAAAATATTAATTCTACCTTTCATGGATATTTTATGTATATCATTCCCATCGTTACAAATGCAGCATGAGTGAGTTTACATTTGTAGCACATTTAATCGCAAACAATTTGGGTTATTGTCTATTGCTTGAATTTCCTTACAATAGAAATATTGCAGACATTGCAGATACGAATTTCTTCTATTATGACCCGCTCTGGTAGATTTGCTTCGGCGACGTGAAATCACAATTTCCTGCTTTCTTGCATTTACCTCACCACTTATTTTCACCATAACCCTAGGAAATAAAGCATTTACACAAGCAAAACATGGAATTCGATTCATTTTTCACATAAACTCTTCAACGATTTTAATTCGAAAAGTAAGCATCAACAATATCACTTAATTAGTGGATTAATTTTTGGCATTTCATAGCCACCTACTATATTGTTGTTATTTTATAAGTTTGGGAATAGAAAAAATAATAATTGTAGTATGAAAACGGAAAGAAAAGTGCAAAATTAGAAAAAATCTAGTTGTACGAATAAAAGCAGAAGAAAAGCGTAATACCACATTACGGTTTTGGTTTAAACGAATAAGTAAATACTAAATATAACTTTATTAGAAAATAGTGAGCATAATAAATGAAGCACATCTAACCTTTCTATCTGTCAATCTCCAAAAGCTTTGTATTTCGCAACGACATCCAATTGCAAGGGATTTTTTATGTTAACGGTTTTTTCCGTACCTATATGAAGTTTAAGATATCGCTTTGGTCCTTTATACTTGGACACCCAGTATCAGTATAAACACATCGTCACTATTATGTAGGTATATACAGTTAGCAAATAGTTTATTTTAATATAGACATTTCAATTAAGTTATCAGAAAATTAACTAGGAAGTATAATAATACTCAATTAAATCTATTAAAGAAATGAAACACTCTGTATAACGGACGTCTAGAGGACTTAACTTGCAATAATAATTTAAATGGACATATATATGTGTTAACTTCCATTCACCAAAATATCAAAACAATACCACCGTATAATTCTTTTCAGATACATATATTTGGTCTCACCCTGTATATCAGGTGTATGTACAAAAATAATGAAAGTAAAGAAAAGGTTGTAACCAGTAGCACAAAAAATAACGTTCCACTAAGTTTTGCGTTAATATAGGCAAAATGCCCATTTTATGATATATCGAAGTATCAAGTAGTGATATTGCAGACCCTGTATATCAAAAACTGTTGAGCTTTGAGCTTTCGGGCAATGAAGACATTTGATCAATTGGTCAAGTTCTAGAACATATCAAAATTTGGTTAAATTCTGACCGAAAGGTATTTTACATTTAAAACGTGCCCCTCCTTTATGAACTAAGCAATAAAAGAAACGGTAGGTATAAAAAATTTAATAAAGCTCAAGTAGTTTCTGTAGACGATTTTTTTCTAATTTGCCTGTAGTTATGGAGTGCTAATAGAGGAGACAGCGGCGGAGGGATGGAGGGTTATTGTAGTACAAGCGTTTTTTATTGAAAAAAGGCTATCCACTAAAACGGTTGAATATGGTTAGCCATTTCAAAATTTCACAAGCTTGAAAAAATGGTTTCGTAAAATTTAGTAAATTCGTCCACCTACCTACCTTGGGAGGAAGGTGAGTGGAACTAGACGTAAAATTCCTCTTTTCCTGGGTAACATTAGGTATCCATCGCAAATATTCAGGTCAAAATCATATGCTAAATCTAATCAAGATTGGCTGAGGCTAACGGGAAGCGAGAATCAAAAATATTCAACAAAAGGCAAAAGTTCTTTGCATAAAGGAGTAGTTCAATTTTGAGATATCAAAGAAGTACGACGACCTCAAAATACGGATAAACAAATATATATATATATATATATATATATATATATATATATATATATATATATATTACAACGTGTCCCAGATAACACTTCCAGCATGGGGATCTCGCTTATTATAAAAGATACAGATTTGTTTAAATTAGATGAATTACTCCTAAGGATTAGTGAAATTATAGGACACTCTCCAATTTCCAAATTTCCATGTATTTTAAGACTTATGGCAAGAAAAGAAAAATGTTAAATTTCTTTTTCTTGTAATATCTTTTGTTATATTAGACATATAAATTTTATTTGCACTTTCTTAAGATATTTTTATGCAGAATTTAAATATCAATTTGGATTTTTATTTGCACTTTCTATTTTTAGTTTCAACCCCTAAGTTAAATTTTTCTTATGGAACGAAAAGTCGGCTTTGAAATCATTGATCGTGTTTTTATCCTCTTTACAATGATATAGCACATTTACTATCTATTTTTAAAAACAACAAAGAAAATTTACAAAATGTATTTTATTAAAGACTCTAACAATAAGAAGGCCGTGAAACATAAAAACACAATCGAATTTAATGTCACTTAAAATTATTCGTTCCAGAATATTTTTGTGTCAAACATGGCTTTATTTACTAATACTGAAAAGTTTGTTACACCTTGTCTCATAAAAACGGTTTAGAAGCTGAACGGATTTACTTGAGGCTGTATCCTGAAAGAAGGCAGCCCAGTGCTCGTACGTACAGAAATTTGGTAATTAATTTAAAAGAATATGGTTCATTTTCAAAACCTACTAGAAATCCGAAATTACGGAATGAAGATGCAGAACTAAATGTATTACAATCAGTTATTGAAAATCCTTCAACATCTGTTAGAGAAATTGAACATAACACTGGTATTTCGCAAACTACATCACAAACAATTTTAAAATGTCACAGTTATCACCCGTATAAGTACACCATTCTGCAGGGACTTAGAGATGGAGATCAGGACAGAAGATTACAATTTTGCCAATGGTATGTTAATCAATGTGAGAATAACGATAATTTTCCATCTACGATTTTGTGGTCCGACGAAAGCAGATTTACAAATAATGGCATTTTCAATCGACACAATGTTCGGTTTTGGGACCGTGAAAATCCTCACGTTGTTAAGTAAAGTCGGCATCAAGTGAGATTTGGTTTTAACGTCTGGTGTGGCATTTTAGGCGCTAAACTTATTGGGCCCATATTTTTAACGAAACATTAAATAGTGAAAGGTATTTGAATTTACTACAAACTGATTTAGAAAATTAACTTGATGATTTACCACTGATTGAGAATATTAATATCTGCTTTCAACAAGATGGCGCCCCACCCAACAATTCAAACATCATCAGCGAATATCTTAATAATCGGTTTCCAAATTCATGGATTGGTAATCGAGGGCCGATTTTATGGCCACTCAGATCTCCAGACTTAACGCCCTTGGACTTTTCCTTTGGGGCTACGTAAATAATCGAGTGTACGTGCAAACATTTGAGAATGCCGAAGATCTTCGTGAAGCTGTTCTTGCAGCATTTGGTAGCATTAAACGCCAAAACTACGCAGAGCAATTACGTCGACACTACGCAGGGCACAATTACGTTTAGAACGGAATGGTCAATTGTTTGAACATCTTTTATAATTGGATAATTATCTCCAATACTATTACCTGCTTAACTCTTGTTGTTATCTCTTATTTGTCGTTTTCTCATGTTTCACGGCCTACTTATTGTTAGTCTTTAATAAAATACATTTTTTAAATTTTCTTTGTTGTTTTAAAAATAGATAGTACATGTGCTATATCATTATAAAGAGGATAAAAACACGATCAATTATTTCAAAGCCGACTTGTCGTTCCATAAGAAAAATTTAATTTAGGGGTTGAAACTAAAAATAGAAAGTGCAAATAAAAATCCAAATTGATATTTAAATTCTGCATAAAAATATCTTAAGAAAGTGCAAATAAAATTTATATATCTAATATAACAAAGATATTACAAGAAAAGAAATTTGACATTTTCTTTTCTTGCCATAAGTCTTAAAATACATGGAAATTTGGAAATTGGAGTGTCCTATAATTTCACTAATCCTTAGGAGTAATTCATCTAATTTAACCAAATCTGTATCTTTTATAATAAGCGAGATCCCCATGCTGGAAATGTTATCTGGGACACGTTGTACTATATATATATATATATATATATATATATATATATATATATATATATATATATATATATATATATATATATACATACATACATACAGGGTGCGGCAATAGTGCGTCAAGTGCGATATTAAAAGAGATATCGAAAATTATAGGCAACTTCACATTATAAAATTATTTTCATATTAACAGGGTGAACCAAACATACTTTTTTTTTAATGGGATACCCAATATATTATTTCAAATTTAGATTAAGCTCATCTCCCCATACTTCCAATATAGGGTTTCATTACGTTATACAGGGCATTTCAAAGGTTATGGTCAATTGTACACGAAAATCATTCTCATTTCAACGTCCTGTATACCCTAGACAGAACAACCTAACAATAATTTTTTCCAGGCATAACTTTTTGACATTGGTAGAGTATTATGAGAAAGTGCTATTTCTTTATTATTGCACCAATTGGATATAGAGCGAGCCAAAACTCGAACACATGATTTTGTGAATTTTTTCAAATGAATCACCCTGTATTTTATTTTAAAAAGTAAAAATCCACTTTAGGTTCTTTCATTTTTATTAAGCACCCTATATGGCTAAAATGGTTCATTTTTTATATATTTTCAATTTAATAACAGAAAGGGATTTTTTTTTAATTTCTATTATAACAAGTTAGCCGTGAACAAATAGAAGTGTATTATTATAAAAAATTCAAAAAGCATCGGTTATTAGGACAAAATTCTTATAAAATTAATTAATTTCATAATAAATGTTCAAAATGTCCACCAAAATCGTCAATACAGCATTGCAGTCGATCTTCAAATTCTCTACTGATATTTCTTAACATTTGTACATAAATACTCTGGAATGCTTCTCGTATTCTATTCTTCATATCATCTTGTGTGGTTGGAGGTATTTGATACACACGTCAATTCTACTTAACTCTGGTGAACGAACTGGCCATGCAATCGGTCCTCCTCTTCCCACCCATCTTCCAGGAAAATGGGTATTAAGATGATTATGAATTAGTCTAGTGTGATGTACCGGAGTTCCATCGTGTAACAACCACATTCTTTGACGAATGTGAGGAGGAACGTTTACCAACAGTAATGGTAAATGATTTTCTAAAAAGGTCCAAATAAACCTGACTATTCACTGTTCCATCGAAAAAATGAGGTCCAATTACGTGATCTCCAACTGCACCACCGCAAACATTCAAAGACCATCTAGTTTGACTATGAGTTGCTATAAGGTAGGGATTGCTTGTCGAATAATAATGGAAATTGTGTCTATTCACAGTTCCATTTTTATGAAACGTGACTTCGTCTCCATAGAGGACAAAATCAAAGAAATCCGCCTGATTATGGATTTTTTGTTGAGCCCATTTACAGAAAGCAACCCTTCTGGGATAGTCATCTTCGAGTAACTCTTGATGCAACTAGAAATGGTATGGATGCATCCTATTTTTACGCAGTATTCTTCGGACGGACCTGTCATTAATATCTTGCTGAGGCTATCAAATCGGTGACAATTTATCACCGCATGTTGACTGTCACATGATTTTAATGAATAAAATAGTTTACTGTCAAAGTAACAAAAAGTTTCAAAGAAATAAATAATTGTATTGACTATCTTGAAACTCTAATATTTACTATCAAAGTGACAGATCGTTTAAAATTGTTAAAGTGTTAAAAAATATATTTTCTGTTAACGTTCATTATATTCTCTTACCAAATATAACACGAATTATGATTAATAATAATCGATGATACCACTCGTTAAAACGTGTAGTCGGTTTTAACTCGAGCTATCACCGATTATAATCCTAACACTAGTTATATTATCCCTGAAAATATCTCAGAAATTACCGATTTTAGCTATAGGAAGTGCTTAATAAAAATGAAAGAACATAAAATGTATTTTCACTTCTTAAGGTAAAACACAGGGTGATTCGTTTGAAAAAATTGATAAAATCATGTGTTCGAGTTTAGGCTCGCTCTATATTCAATTGGTGCAATAATAAAGAAATAGCACTTTCTCGTAACATTGTACCAATGTCAAAAAATTATGCCTGGAGAAAATTATTGTTAGGTTGTTCTGGCTAGGGTATACAGGACATTGAAATGAGAATGATTTTCGTGTATAATTGACCATAACTTTTGAAATTCCCTGTATAACGTAGTGAAACCCTACATTGGAAGTATGGGGGAGATGATCTTAGTCTAAATTTGAAATTATATATATATATATATATATATATATATATATATATATATATATATATATATATATACAGAGTTTTCAAAGTTAAGTCGGAACTATTGCTACCTTCGTTATTATTGGTGCTACGAAGTCGGTTGAATGGGCAAAGAAGTAGCATTTTTCCGCTCGTTACGATGGTGAAATCGAAATAAAAATTGAACTTCGTGTTCGCGAGTTATGTCAAAATTTCCATTTTTTAAGGCACACCCAGTATGCAATATCCTTAATCGATAGAAAATTAAATTCTGAACAAAAAGTTCCTATGACATTTTACCCTAATGTTAAAAATGACAAAGTTATTGATCATTTATTGAATTCGTCAAGGTGGCTGGTATTACGTGAACAATATTTGTCATTTTCACGAATTGATATGTCAAAGTGAAGTTTGCTAATAAAGAGTTAAGTGTTTGTGTTTTTGAATAGAAAATGCCTTTCACTCATTCAGAAAAGTGTGATATGTTAGAATGTTACATCGTTTGTCAAAAAACAGTTATCGAACGCGTGAGCGTTACATTGATTTGTTTCCTACGCGTCATTTGCCGGATAGAAGATAGTTTTGGTTTTGTATCGTAAATTTAGATCTAATTCGAGCGTGTTTAAGAAATCCAGATCTAATAAACAATGTATAATTAGTGAAGAAACTGAAATTAATGTGTTAGCTTATTTTGAAGCACATCCCAACAACTCAATTAATGATTTAGTGCAAGAAAATGGACTATGTTTGGGTTCCATCCACAATATTCTAAAAAGTACAAGTTTGTACCGTATAAGTTCTGACCTACACACACACTAGTACCAGGAGATCAAGAAAATCGCGTTCAGTTTAGTCAATGGTTTATTAATCAAATGAGAACCAATAATGATTTTTGGAGCTCAATTCTATGGAGTGACGAATCAACTTTTTCTAATAAAGGTATGTTCAACAGGAAAAACAGCCATTTTTGGAGTCGAGAAAATCCGACGCTCTACCGTTCTTGTAACCCGCAGAGACGCTTCAGTGTTAATGTTTGGTGCGGTGTAATTGGCTCGATAGTTGTTGGTCCAGTATTTTATCAGGGCGCGTTAACTGGTGAGCGGTACGCCGAAATGTTGACTACCACACTCCAAGACCTCTTGGATGATGTAAATTTAATGGATAGGCGGAACATTTATTTCCAACAAGACGGAGCTCCTCCCCATAACGTTCGTCAGATAGATATAATATTAAACAATTTTTTTGATGACAGATATTTATCAACTAATGGGCCTATCCGTATGCCTCCTCGATCACCTGACATTACTCCAATGGATTTTTTCTTTTGGGTATATGTGAAAAGTGTGGTGTACAACAGGCGATATGATAACCTTGAGGATCTCCAGCAAAGCATCGTTCACGCCATCAATAATATTGATGGTAGATCCATTGCTAAGGCTACTAAAACTGTCTACAAGCGGGCCCAGAAATGCTTGGAGCAAGAGGGTGATGTTTTCGAGCATCTAATTTGAATTTTGTTTTGTTTTGTTGTTCCTTATTATTATTATCACTTAGAATAAAGAATCCTGTTTCAATTGTCTGATATTCTTTTCATTTTCTGCTCTATGGTAATATAGAAAAATAGTTGACAGAGCCACCTTGATGAATTTGGTAAATGATCAATAACTTTGTCATTTTTACATTAGGGTGAAATGTCATAGGAAATTATTCGTTCAGAATTTAATTTTCTATCGATTAAGGATATTGCATATTGGTGTGCCATTTAAAAAATTGAAATTTTTGACATAACTCGCGAACACGATGTTCAATTTTCATTTTGATTTCGCCATCGTAACGAGCGGAAAAATGCTACTTCTTTGCCCATTTAACCGACTTCGTAGCAGCAATAATAAGGAAGATAGCAATAGTGCCGACTTAACTTTGAAGACCCTGTATATATATATATATATATATATATATATATATATATATATATATATATATATATATATATATATTGAATAATTTATTGGTACATATATCAATTAATACAACGTTAATAGATTCAAAACAAGTTTCCATATATTTCGATTTCGGTTGAAATCATGTTCAAGTGGAGCATTATAAAATTAAAATCTAGAAACTTATCAAATTGACATAAAATATTTAGGTAACTAAGATTAATTATAAATTTTCTAAAACGTGATCATAATTGGAGGGGGAACTTTATAATTTTTTTTATTATTACAAACAATTTTTTTTTATTCATCTTAATACATAACATTGCTAAAATTGGTTTATTAAAATTGTATTCTATATCTAGTATATTAGTTTTATCACATTGAAAAGTATGTCCAAATTCATTATAGTGTTTTGCCAAAGCAGTACTTCTTGGCTTAACACGAACACCAGATTTATGTTGAGTTAATCTATGTTTTAATGGTTGTAGTGATGTACCAATGTAAACGTTGTTACGATAATTACAAGGAATTCTGTAAACTTTCTTATATATATTATTATTAGGAATGATTCACATTAATTTAGAAAATAAATTTAAACCTTTACTATGAATGGAAAAACAGTTTCTAATAAAAATTCTTTAGTGGTCTGTATAATACACATCTTTTATTACTGTACGGAATGGTTATGTAATCCATTTTTTCTTCCAGTTTTTTAACGATAGAAATATTATAGAAACTATGAATTTATTGTTTAGTAATTTTCAAAATGGAAGATTTTGGATAATTGTTTTCAGTGAATGCATGAATAATATGTTTTGGACGAAAAATAGTGTGATATGTTTGGACACAGGGTTTCCAGGTGATAACTACTTTAAGTTGACGTGAATAGGTACAGATTTCGAATTGGGATACATGATGTGAGTATTCTTACATATTCTAACCCTACACTTCACTCGTACTCTAACACTACGAGTATTATAATAACTATTGATTGGTGAACTGATGAACTTATCAACTTCTTTATTACTGTATGAAGCTATATTTATAACCTATTATCTGTGTCATGTTACAATTTAAAAAGAGCTGACTTTTCTTGCAATAATAACTTATTCCATATTCAGCATGATTGTAATTTGTAATATTGACCTAGTTGTGACATAGATATGCTTTAGAAATAATACATAATTAATTATTGGAAAAATGGATAAATGTTTCTTAATACTAGATATGCACTAGCGTCCGCGATGTTTAAGGATCTTTCAATATTAACACTAACAATACTAATTTTATTAATTAAAGGATGATTTGAATAAAAATATACACATCTCCAACAATGAGAAGGTTTGTAAAACCAGTCTATTAAAATTAAATTATTATTTCTAACAAACATTATGTCTAAAAGTAATATTTATCGAGGTTATATGCATTATTATCGTAATTTTTAATGGTAGGTAATGAAAAAGGTGTCACGTGATAATCCTTACGCAAGAAGACGTAATTGATATTACTTTTCCTTAACATTCGCGACTGCTGCTGAATATGTGACGCAGCATTATTTTTGAGGCGTTAGGTTTTGTTTTTGGCAAATTAATTTTTTTAAGCTATCTGGGGAATGTTTCATTAATTATACCTGCCCTTTATGTAAATTTTTTATGCTATACTTTTTATCATAATGTAGTTATTTGTAATGTAATTTTTGGGCATTTATTTACCATCACCAAATTAAACGCTTGTTGAGTTTAATTCCACAAATGTTGAAGTTACCGGAATTACAGCCATTATCGTTCAGACATTTAGAACTTTGAGACATTCGATTGCGTTTTGTTTATTCTTGTGACGAATATTCATGTTAAATTGAACAATTAATTACCGCGTTTGCCAGTTATCTTTTTTTTTGTTAATTGAGTAAATAATTTGGCGTGGAAGTTTATACCGAAAATATATGGGTGTCAGAAAGAATGGGCTAACACTAAGCTCGAGATATTAGATACCAAAATACTATGTTTGAGGTCATTATGCGTTTATACGCACATCTTTGGTTTAAGAGATAGAGGGTGTTGAAGGTTAAAATTTTATTCTGAAATTTTTCAATAATTGAGATGGTTATGACCACATGAATCTGAAAATTGGTAATGTTGGCTTTTTTCTTATAAAAATTGAGAATTTAAGGCTTATTTTGACGTTGCTACTAGAAGGCGTTAGTTTGACCGTATTATTTAGGTAAATCAAAACATATTTTTGTTGAGCTATGTTTTCTACAAATGGACGATTGGCTTACCCCGTTGCCGCACTTAACCGACGAGTACTAATACGTGAATTTTCCGAAGAAACACGAATTAAATTTCCTCTTCTTAATCGACTGTGATAGGTTTTGGAGTACCATGGTTACTTTTTGGACGAAAAGATCCAGATTCCCATAAGCAGTTGTGAAGATTACTTGATAGCTTATAATTAGTTGCAATCCATTTGGGTACAATTGTACATACCTACGGGCCTCCGCATGCCCATTAAAATTGGAGTGAACACAAACACGAATCATGTCACGCATGTCACTGTTGCAAAAATTATATCGTAGTATTTTTTGATCACTAGATAATAATTTTACATGAGTAATACATCATACGCGAGCAAAACACGCTAATATCTAAGAAAATTTGGCACAAGACTACTTAGAAAAGAAATAGAAATATCAGATTTAAATGCAAATAACTCAGAAACCGATAAAGTTAGGCGACTTAAAGAAGAGTACCTTTTTTATGTAGAATTGGACGTTCTTTAGGCTTTTAATTGGTGCCCCATTGTACCTATTTAAAGCACGCCTTAGCGTGTTTAAATCGAACTTTCCAAAACGCGCGTTTTTTAAAGTTACCCATGGCAACATCAGCAACTCATAAAATGACATTTTTTATTATCGACCTGATATGAGTACCTTGTAACGTCAAATAAACTATTACTAACAAATTAAAACCCTTCATTTGAACATTATTCAACACTTTTAATTTTATAAATGAAAATAGAAAGTACAGTTGGTATTGTTGGATATACTAATTTTTATTTACATATTTTAAATTATTAGTTCTCATTTCCATTTTTTGTAAGTAATACTAGTATTTATGGTTTCAAAGTGCACCAATAAAAAAAATAGCGTAAAGTATTCGTGGATAACTAGTCTTCAAAACACTTACTCTATTTCGAGCATTCCGGCTGCGCTGTCGTGCTCGAAAAGTTGCGCGTGTTTTAAAGACCTTTTTATCCACTTATTCTTTAATATACTATTTAAGCATAGCTCAACAGAAAAAAAAATGTTTGGATTTACCTAAGTAATACCGTGAAACTACACCTTTTCCAATTTTATACGAGAAAGCATAAGGTTAATTTGAGAAAGTATCAATTGTATTTGAGAATAGTCAAATGTATTTGAAAACAACAAATGTAGTTCAGAGTAGTCAGTTGAATTTGAGAAGGCATCAAATGAATTTGAGACTAGTAAATTGTATTCAAGAAATGGTCAAATGTATTAGAGAAGATATCAATTGAAAATGAGAAAAACAAAATCACATGTATAACATAGCCTGCTGCTGCTGCTGTGAGCTCCATATTACAAGTAATTAACATAAATTACATCAATATTTTCTTTCAAAAGTGCAAAACACATCCACTACCGGTACAAACAAAACATAACCTTATTTGTTATTTAAAAAAAATTGTTATTTATTTGCAAGTGAACAAACAAACAATACAATAATCATAACACCAAACAGCTGATTTTAATTTGGATATTCTTCTCAAATACAATTTACAACTTCTCGAATTCAAATCACACATTCTGAAATACAATTAACGACTTCTTAAAATGAAATGATACTTTCTCAAATACAATTGACTATTCTCAACTACATTTGTTGTTTTCTCAAATTCAACTGACTATTCTCATCTACTTTTGATGTTTTCTCAAATACAAGTAACAATTCTCAAATACAATTAACAATTTCTCGAATAAAACTGGAAAAGGTGTAGTGTTCTCTAGGAGCAACATCAGAATCAGCTTCAAGTTCGTAATTCTCACACTAATATATCCAATACTCCCAATTTTCAGATTGATGTCATGAAAACTTTCTCAATTACTGAGAAATTTCAGAATAAGGTTTAAACCTGTGCGTGTGCGTGTGCGTGTGCGTGTTCGTATGCGTGTGTGTACGTGTACGTGTGCGTATGCACGCAATTTGTAAATCATCTTGTTTGATGACTTAAACGAACTTTTGTGTTACTCTAATTAAAAGTGGTTGAATTGTACCATACAAAAAGAAAATCTTGCCAGGGTAGTTTATGTAATATTTACTCTTTTTCACAATAAAAAATATTTTGTAGAATTTCCTAATTTCTTAGATGTAAGCAAGAATAAAGACTTTCCTATTTTCTTTATTTTGCGACAAGCGGGGCCTTTTTCTGGAATATTCGCTAAAGTGCGAATGCACCGGCATAAGAAACGTATGTGCTGAGAACATCAGCTTTTTTAAAGTAACATACACAATTATACTAGGGAACACATATATTAAAAAATTGGTTTAATTTACCTAGGGTAAATTGCAATTAAGTTTGACTGATTGAATTACCAAAACTCAAACATTGCCTGCCCACTTCTGTAAATTAATGCTAATTGTACCTATTGAATTAAAGTAAATTCGGTTACGTCCAATTTATCGAAAGGAAAAAGTTATTTAAACTTTTTGCAATTAAATATTTTATAATCACTTTTAAAATTACTAATTGATAATCAATATTAAACAGTCATCTGTATACTAAAGTTGGGTAAACTGTAGAGTTTGATAATTAAACTGAAATTTATCGTAGGGTTTAAAATTTAGTCTGACAAAATAATTTCAAAATCAACTTAAGTTAAATTGAAATGGAATAACTGTATATTATATACCAGTGAGCTATTAATAAATGATTTGTTTTCAGAAGAGCACATCAAGTCATTTGATATTTTCTTCGTATAAGAATGTAAGTTGTGAAACAAAATATCTTGCATCAAGCCCAGTTGGTGTTGATATCATGTAGGTGCTGACTTTAAGTAGGGTAGAATCGATAAAGGTCAACATCCCTTGTTCGTTAATTTGTTTCCGATGACCATTTATCTTACGATACGGTTTCGTTAAAGGTTTCCTCTTGTAATAAATATGTGGTGCTTCTTATTACGTCTTTATAGGGCATCTTTTTATTTGAGAGTTGAAATATTTGTCAATATATTAAAACTATTAATGTTTGAAAATTGAAACTAAACTTAGGTGAATCATAAAAAATAAAGCACTGTGTTCTATAAACCACAAAAACGGTTTATCAGGATTTAAAGAAAAAAGGTAACATAAAAATTATTATCGTGTAATAAAAACGCATATATGGCAAAACAAATTTATTCTAAAATATTCTTAGAGCGCAATATATTCTTATAGGACATTATTCTTAAAGTTTTATTAAAGTTTAAACGAACGCGGTTTATTCACTGTCCTACAGCTACCCCGGCTTATAGGACTAACATAAACTTTGTAGACGTATTATAGGAAAATAATACTTTCATAATTTTATATACGAAGTTAACAAGCAAACTTCATGCAAATATTGCGTTTTCGAATGGTACACACTCACTGAATGGTTTTGTACGTACCACAATCAAATAGAATTAATTACTCAACGATTATACATATCAATACCTTCTTTTAAAACTCTGTTAACCCAAAAATGTTATAGCAGATACAACAAAAGCCTTCTATAAAGTAAAGGAGAAGGAATAGAATGCTTTTTAAAAAAGTTATCTGGTATTCTAGTAAAGCTAAAATAAACCCGACGAGCAAAAATAGGGCCTTATGTTTGATAAAGCCACTACTAAACAAGAGTGACTAATGAATATTAATGAATTGTTTGTTTTTATTCAAGAAAAATTGGTATAACCTTAAAGAGTGTTTTTACAGTGCGAACTAGCATGCGAGTTGCAGTAGGCATTAACTATCTTACACCTCATGTCATTTATTACACCTATTTCTAAATTTAGGGGCAACTACCAACTATCTGAACTGATGTTTCGGACTTCTATGTCATACAAATCTATGAGAGGTGCGATAATTTTGTTACCGCTATGCTCTTTAATGTATAGCCGGTGATGCCGTGCGGTTCTTTTCAAACAAAAACTCATGATGTTAATTTATTCTGGGCGCCACTGATTAGTACTTAAATTTACCTACACTCGAGCCAGAAAGTGCTGAAGATGGAAGGTCAGTCTCTCTCACTATCTGATCCTTACCTTTACGTGAGTGGCAACAGATCTCACTCGCTGTTCTTAGTTTTACTCAAATAATTAAATGAATGTTTAATCAACTCAAAACAATAAATTTTATTCCTTAACACACACAACATTCGTTTGGTTTGTGGTTAATAATTTTCCACAGCAAAAATCAAAATAAAAATAAAAAGAACCAATCGTGTTTGGTTATTTTAACACGTTCATTAAAATACACTAATTAATATATATATATATATATATATATATATATATATATATATATATATACAGGGTGTTCCTTAATGATATGCGAATATTGAAGTGGATGAATCTACACGAAAAAATAATTATAGTTTGCTTAATACACGAAAAATACGAAAATTGATTGATATGTTCTAAACCGCTAAACATTTTCCAGTGAAATTTAGTACGAAGCTAGAGTGCATGAAAGTGGATATTGATCGATACGAAGTTAATTTCCAGCTTCTGCAGTGGCGTGCGGACGGGCACTCACTTGAATATTTTTGAAGAAATAAAATTATACGCCACTGATTTCTTGAAAAACAAAATTACATTTTAATTCCTCGTTCAATTTGAAAAATAAAAGCTCTCTTGAATTCTGTTCCTAGAATGTTCCGTTTGGGAGTAATAAAATAAAAACCGTTATATTGTACGAGAAAATTAATTCAATGAATGAAATAACAATTTCGCAATAAGTCTAGTTGCCTTTCAAAATGACACTTGCTTTTTACATGTGACATTTTCTAGTTCAATTTAAGCCACTGTAAATTAACTTTTCCAATTGTTTTGTACAATTTTGTTATTAAAGATGACGTATACAATTGCTGAAATGGTTGATATGCATTATGTGTATGGCCTCGCTGATGGCAATGGAGAAAAAGCCAGACGGATTTATCACCAGAAATATCCCAATCGTGCTTTACCAGATAGTCGAACCTTCTCGAATAATCATCAGCGTCTTGTTGAAGCTGGTAGTATCCGAAGAGGTACATCTGAAGGTAGGCCTCTAAGTGTAAGAACAACTGAAATTGAGGAAGCAGTCCAGCACGCAGTCGAAGAACAGCCTGGAACGAGTACAAGAAAGATAGCTACAAACTTGAATATTTGCCATCAAATTGTTTGGAGAATTTTAATGGATTATTTGTTATATCCATACCATATTTTGAGAGTACAGGCATTACTCCGAGAGATTTTCCTAAGCGAGTAACTTTTGTCGGTGGTATCTTCATAATATTGCACATAATCCACAATTCGATTCACATATCCTGTTCATGGACGAATCTAATTTCTCACGAAATGCGATTCAGAATTTTCACAATAACCATTTGTGGGCGGATGAGAATCCCAAAGCCACAACTGAAACCCATATCCAATATCAATTTTCGGTGAACGTCTGGTCAGGAATTATAGCCGATTATTTTATTGGCCCATTCTTTCTTCCGAGACGACTTGATGGACAATCTTACCTTACTTTCATTCGTGAACAATTGCCTGAGCTGCTTGAGGATGTTCCGCTTTTAATAAGATACCATATGTGGTACATGCATGATGGTGCACCAGCACATTTCAGTGGAATGATTCGCAATCATCTAGATACTGTTTATTCTAATCGTTGGTTTGGCCGTGGGGACCTCAAGAATGGCCACCACGGTCCCCGACCTTGACAGCTTAGATTTTTTCTTGTGGGGCTATCTAAAAACGCTAGTGTACACAAGTCTAATTAACAGTGTAGAATAACTGAAAGAGAGAATAGTTGCAGCATGTAATAATATAAAACATACTCCGGGAATATTTCAACGAGTGCCGAATTCCATGAGAAGGAGGGCAGAAGCATGCATTTTGAGTGAAGGAGGCCATTTCTAACAATTTTTGTGATTACCGTTCCATATTACTTGTTCCCAATATTATGTTTATGCTGTATGTTTCCATCTGTTGTTTTTGTTGTTGTTCAGTGAAGGCAGATGCCAATTTGTAACGTATTCTTTCAATCATTAAATTACATAATTTTCTCGTACAATACAACGGTTTTATTTTATTACTCCCAAACGGAACATTCTAGGAACATAATTTAAGAGAGCTTTTATTTTCAAATTGAACGTGGAATTAAAATGTAATTTTGTTTTTCAAGACATCAGTGGCGTATTATTTTTTCTTCAAAAATATCCAAGTGAGTGCCCGTACGCACGCCACTCCTGAAGCTGGAATTTAACTTCATATCGAAAATATCCACTTTCATGCACTCTAGCTTCGTATTAAATTTCACTGGAAAATGTTTAGCGGTTTAGAAGATATTAATTAATTTTCGTATTTTTCGTGTATCTTTGACACCCCGTATTTCCGTAACGATACATTTTAGGACCGTACTTTATTAATCAAACTATAATTATTTTCATGTAGATTCATCCACTTCAATATTCGCATATCGTTAAGGAACACCCTGTATATATATATATATATATATATATATATAGTAATCGCTAAAATTTAATTAACCTTTGTATAAATACATTTATACAGGGTGTCCCAACGATAGAGTAAAGTAAGTTTATGCTTAACTAGAATTATTTGTGTAAATATTGTATGGACCATGGGGTAGAGGTAAGAAGTGTGCATTTTTTTAAATATTGGAAGTTATACAGGGTGCGCCAGAAAAGCAGAACGTGAAAAGTATGATTTTTCTAAATAGAACACCCGTATTTGATTTTAGTTTTAATTCTACGTGTCCATACAAACATATTTTGTCATACAAAAGATTGGCTGAAAGTTTTAGTTCTTGAGATATTCGCGTTTAAAGATTATTATGGTCATTTTCGTGGGGTTGATGAATGGGCAATTGTTCCGTTATTTCACAATAAAAAAAATTGATATTTCGTGTGAAAAATGAGTGATATTATACTAACGTTTAGACCGAGTAGTATTTCTAATTTTCTCAACAGGGTGTTTGTTATAACCATTCAAATTTGAAAATTCTCAAATTAAAAAAAATCAGTTTTTTTTAATTGCACACCCTATATATTTTTATTTCATTTTATTCGGGATTAAAAATCTATCATTTTTGTCAAATATATCCTATATCTATCTTTGATAGTTTTCGAGGAATTTCGATTTTTCTCATTAGCTACGTTACATACGATACTATAACATTATTGTGGATCGTGGCAGCCATGGAAAACAATTGCGACGAAATAAAACAAACCACCTAAGCGAGAATATTAACAGTGTTTATTAATGAGAAACAGTAATTCAATAATTATTCAACATTGCGTCTTAGTAAATGCTCAAATAGACGGCCTTCTTGCTGAATACACATATTGAGCCTTTTCTCATGTTCTGTCTCACTTCGGATAACATAAGAGGGTCACTGTGCGACAAGCTTCGCGAATTCTATTTTTCATGTCCTCCTTGTTGTAGGTTTAATAATATACACCCGATCTTTTATGTATCCCCATAGGAAAAAATCCAGTGGAGATAAATCGCATGACCTGGATGGCCATAATATAAAGCCATTACGTCCTATCCATTTCTCCGGGTATTGCTGGTTCAAGAATTCCCTTACGTCCCGATAAAATGTGAAGGTGCACCATCCTGTTGCAACCACATATTTAATCGTCCTTCTAAATTGATATCCTCAAGTAACACAGGCAATTCTTCACGTAAGAAATGCAAATAGCTGCGGTCCGTTAATGGATCATCAAAAAAATAGGGACCGATAATTTGGTCATTAAGTATACCACACCACACATTTAGTGACCAATGATTTTGGTTTTGAACTTCTCGTAGCCAAAATGGATTATCAATGGCGTAATAGTGCATATTATGCCGATTTACAGCCCCATTGCTTTTAAACGTCGCCTCATCGGAAAACATTATGGAGCACAAAAGTTGTTATTTAATTGCAGCCGTTGATTAATGATATTGCAGAATTCAATTCGTCTTGCAAAATCCTCTTCTCGCAATTCTTGATGAAGCTCAATGTGATAGGGATGGTACTTATACTTCAGCGTTGTTCGATTCACGTTTGATTTGGAGGTATCACATATCGTCGCTAATGTTCTAGAACTCACTTGGGGATTTTATTGAATATTTAATAATATTTTAAGTTCTTTTTCTTCATTAGCTGCCCTTTTATTAAATACTTTACGTTTGAAGTATTTAACACTACCGCTAGAATCAAATATATCCATCAAATTTTCCAAGCCAACAGTAGTAGGTATTCGACGTTCAGGATATTTCATTTTGTAGATTCGTTGTGCCAATAAAGGGTTTTTCAGCCTCGCCCAAGACGTATATCATATCAATTAATTCATTTGTCGAATAATCCATAATTGATACAAGAATTGATAAAAAGTTAAATGCGAAAACGACAAATTTAATATGTGTTTATTTTGACAATTAGGAAACCTTTGTATCTTAGTAACGCAATTATTATTTTCCATGGCTACCAAGATCCATGCAATGCAATGTTATCGAAAATAAAGTAGCTAGTGTGAAAAATCGAAATTCCTTGAAAACTATCAAAATAGATATAGGATATATTTAACAAAAATGATAGATTTTTTAATCCCGAATAAAATGAAATAAAAATATATAGTGTGCAATTAAAAAAAACTGATTTTTTTTAATTTGAGAATTGTCAAATTTGAATGGTTATAACAAACACCCTGTTGAGAAAATTAGAAATACTACTCGGTCTAAACGTTAGTATAATATCACTCATTTTTCACACGAAATATCAATTTTTTTTATTGTGAAATAACGGAACAATTAATTGCCCATTCATCAACCCCACGAAAATGACCATAATAATCTTTAAACGCGAATATCTCGAGAACTAAAAACTTTCAGCCAATCTTTTGTATGACAAAATATGTTTGTATGGACACGTAGAATTAAAAACTAAAATCAAATACGGGGTGTTCTATTTAAAAAAATCATACTTTTTCACGTCCTGCTTTTCTGGCACACCCTGTATAACTTCCAATATTTAAAAAAAATGCACACTTCTTACCTCTACCCCATGGTCCATACAATATTTACACAAATAATTCTAGTTAAGCATAAACTTACTTTACTCTATCGTTGGGACACCCTGTACAATATATTGTTATACCTTATCTGCATCGGATTGTTTTTAGACGCCTTGTATATGCAAAACTCGATTATATATCTAAATGACGTCTGCAGTTCTCTCTTTTTTGATTATATAAAATTATACTTCAATATTCAAACTAACGAGATCTTGATTAAATACTGATAAAATTGCAACTCGGCAACAATGCTAAAGAAAAAAAATTTCTGTAAACACATTGACAGATTCTATATGCTACTTGTAATTATTATAAAAAAGGCTGCTTGGGTTTTAACGGTCTCTGATTTAATTTTGCTTTGCATGATATTTATTTTAATTAGAATGAATTTTAATTGTGCATTAAATGATATCTGCATGCGATTTTTTTCGTTGCTATAAAGCTGGGTCGTGGTATAATAAATAATTTCAGCAACTAAGACTATCAAAGTGATATTCGAATTTTGGTGAGGTCATTAATACTAAAACAACAACTACTAACTATTTTTCTATCCAACATTAAGTGAGTATCGATTTAATTTGTTACGTGTTTAATTGGAAAATGTTTGTTTTTGATAACATCGTCATTTTGTCAAATTTACTTACTAAAAACAGCAATTTATTCCTAGGTTGATCCAATTCACTATTTCGCAAATTTTTACGCATCTGTAATTGCATTTAAATTAACGTATGTAACTTCTGTACATATCTCTTACTTACATAAAAATTTAGTACCTTCAGAGCAACATCTCTGAGATTTCGGATCATTTAATGTAAAGCAGTTAAAAAGGGGGATCTATTAGGGTCAAATAGGGGGAAAAAAAAGATATTTACAAAATACATATTTTCTATTACACATTTTAACTTTTGGCAACAATGATTAAATAGAAATTTTCTCAAGTTTGTAAAATTGCTTTTAAGGTGTTGGCCAATTTTTCTTTCTTCCTTTTTAAGAATGCCCTTGATTGTGGATGTTGATTCTCTGGAGGATTTTTCCTGTTTCTGGTTATTGAATGCTGAAGCATCATTTTTTTTGGAAAATTCTCACTTAAAGTAATACTTGGTTAACTAAAAGGATTACTAATGCTTTTAAAAGGCGGATATAATTGAAATTATTCATTCGTCCGCATCTTCGGTAAGTGGCACATGTTTCGATAACCTCATTGTAATTAAAATCGTTTTCAGGTTTTCGAATATGAAAGCATTCATTACTAATTCTTTACATATAAAGACACGTCAATCGAAATTACATTGAATGTTTTCGTTTGTCACCTGTAAGAAGTATAAACGCTCATAACTACTTAAAAACGTACTTATTTACCTTCTTATAGCATCTCCGTGCTACCTACGTTTCTAACGACATTCTTTCTTAAATTTTCTGCCCACATTTTACTGTTACGCTACATGCAAAGTACAAAATTATCACTGGAAGGCGTAAGAGTATTGCTGACATCCGTGACCATATACGTGAAGGCTGCTAGATCATTGGAACAGTATCTGAAGGTTTCAAGATCACATAAGTAGTTTCGTCAGTAAAGGTCAGACCTTGTCTTTATCACCTGGTTATACGAATGTGTTTCCAAATTTCAAATACACCTAGGCGGTTCTTACTGAATTTTTACAACGAAAATAAATGTACTGGTATTAATTTTGTAATCAAATAATTTACAATTGCTACCTGTTAATAAAATTTATACATTTAAGGTGCTTCCAGCAGTTCATTTTCACAAAATCCTTTTATTTAAAACGGTATATATATATATATATATATATATATATATATATATATATATATATATATATATATATACATATATATATCCACTAATTCAGTTTTGAATATTTTTGCACTCAATCACAAGTAAAACTTTAATTGAATCATTAAAAGTAACTTGATAGACCGCACCCAAACAAGATGTAGCTTCCATTTTAACCCAATTAATTCTAGCTTCTGTGGCTACATTCACCCAACGATTTAACTCCTGTTTTGATTGAAATATACCGGGTGTAACGATTGTTTGTAATACGGTGAACTATTGCAAAAGCTAAATATTTAATTTCATATGGATTTGTAATTTTGTCTCGTAATCTTTATTTGTTATGTACATTACTTTTTCCTGTGGACAAGGTTGTTCGGACCAGTTTTACTTCCTCTAAAATGTCATATGATGGTTAGACACATGGTAAATTAGCGAATCGTAATTGAACAATCTTATGTTTACTTGCAGAATATGGACAATGTTGATTAATTCCGATATCCAATGCAATAATGTATTCCCAACGATTATGGTCACTAACCTGTATTCACAGCTGAGTACCGTCCACTAGAAATTTTCTTGTGGTTCGCTAATGGTTATATTAGGTATATTCCAACTTCGATACGCCCGTCAATGAAATAATCCTTCGTACAATTTCCAATGCCCAATTTACATCAAATTAATTGTGCGGATTACGTTACTTATCCAATACTATGTACAATGAAAATAATAAACTCTAAGAACCTAAAAACTTAAACGTACGATAAAATTTTAGCATAAAAATATTGTTAGCATACAAAAAATGTCGTAGCACAAAAACCCTATGAGAGTGAATACTGTGAACTTGTACTATACAGCCCATCACATTCTAACCCCCTATGTAGTCCATCAGTCTCACAACCTTGTAGTTTAAATTCTAATCAAAATACTGGTTCAATGGACTTAATCCATACAAGCAATGTCATATACAGACCTATAAATGCCGAAACGTTTAGTTATGTTGTTTTTTAATTTTTTTTGGAATTGTTTTTTCACTTGTCGTATTTTGTATTTTAACAACTAATTGTATTTAACGATAAAAGAATAAACAATAAATTAAAATGTTTTATTACTTTAATAAAATCCTTTAATTCTTCACATATTTCTGGTATGTTTTGATATGGCAGCTTTTGAAACCTTGAACATTATTGACAGCATTCTGAACGCCCCTGGGGTATAACTATCTTATGATGTTATTTATCGCTCCAGAATTTTTGTTCTTCCAACCAACTTCTAACCCAAACGCTTCTTCCTTTTTCTTTTGTTTTCAATAGCTTTCTCCGTTTTAGCACATAATACTGTAGTGAACGATTTAGTTACTGTCCGTACTATCATATTTCGTTGATTGGAAGATGAAAATGATGCTGAAGGCACCATTTTCTGTCCTGTCGGTGTCTGACCAGCAAGCGACATTTTCAGCTCTCCTTGTAAACAGTCGAGTACAGGCAGGTAACTGTCATAGTAGTGGGAATGATAGTTGCTGCCTACTCGCCAGGTAAGCTACTAGCACTGTATACACATTCAGTTTCTTAAGAGGGGTAAAGCAGGGAAAAATATGATGGCGCACCAAGGGTATGTAAATTTAAAAGTAAAGTGCACGAAGAAGAAAGTTATTGTGAAGCGGGGTTTCGGGCAGTAGCAGTTTTAAACATGACCCCTATATTCCGTATTTTTTTCGAAAAGGTATAGACGAATAATGCAATTAGCTCTAGAACCGCAAAAACTATGACGTTCTTGTTGTAGGGATTCCTCAAAGACTTCATGTGAATTTTCTGTTGACTATATTCGAGAGTTTTGAGGACTTAATTCGCCGTTATCAAAAAAGGCTTCGTCGGCCTACAAAATTCGGTTCAATTTCCGTCCAAATCAATCTTCACAAAGAAAAATCATGCTTAATTGCAAAATTCTCTCCTAGCTGCAAATCTCGTTTCCCAAACAGGTTGTTGCTATCTCTGGCAATATATCTTCTAGTATACACTGGTTCAAGTATATGAAGATGCCGCCATCTCTGAAACAGCCACTGAACTGTTTTAATTTCAACGACTGTCACATATTTAACTGTCTTGTGTGTGATTTGCCTTCATAGCGTTTTTAGGTACTTCAAATTCCTGTTGGTTGCCATATTATTCAGAAAAAAAGCATTGTTAGCGCGAGAAGCAAGTTCTTGGGACATTTGTATACACTGACTGTTCTCAAACCTCCATTGCCTATTCACTAATCAGAGTTAGATTGTATCTTAAAAGATACAATCCCAAACTTCTTGAGTGAGAACATTTCAAAGTTATGTATCTTAAAAGACGCATTGTCAAACTTCTAGAAGAGAACATTCTAAGGTTAATTTTCTTTTTTGTCTAGAAAATGACAAGAAACTTGTCTCTGTACTCAAAGATATATTGTCAATTATTGCAATATTACCTCCTGTCGGTTCTGATGAGTCCAGTGTGCCTGATGATAATTTGATAACTCCCAGATCTGATCCAATTACGGCCAATGATCATCCCAACTTGGACAATACTTGCCTCGTTGGTCAGAGCAATACTTCCTAGTCTTTTTCGGAACTTGGTATGGAATGTGATGATAAAATGGATGTAGATACACCCCGTAGATCGCAACTGCTTGTGGTAGCAACCAGTCCCGTCGAACAAGCCACAATGAACAATTAAAAGTCATTCATAAGGACAAAATAGGTAATCAAACGCGAACAAATGGATTTTGATTTTAGTTCTGGGGATTTTGAGCACCCTGTTTTCCATGATATTCCCACTGAAGTGGAATCACCACTATCCTACTTCCAGCGCTGTTTCAAAGATGACTTTATACATTACATTGCTGATAATACTAATTTATGTTCTGCGCAGCGGACATGTACACCAGTAGGAACAAGGCTCCAAGAGATGAGATCCTTCATAGGCTTCCAATTACTAATGGGCATTATCCAAATGCCGTCATATTGTGATTTTTGGTCGCAATCGTTTCGATACGAGCAAATAGCCTTGTGATGCCCCTCAAACGTTATCAAGCTCTACGCCGAAATATTCATTTCGTCAGCAATGAAGAAGGCAATGAATTAGATAAATATTTCAAAGTGCGGCCAATGTTAGATCACGCACGTCTCAATTATTTATCCGTTGAAGAAGAGCAAGGTATTTCCATAGATGAAGTGATGGTGCCACATAAGGGCACACGAGCAGGGAGCCATCGGCAGTATTTACGGAATAAACCAAAGAAATAGGGATTCAAGTTCTTCGTCCGTTGTGGGATCAGTGGTATTATTTACAACTTTATTGCATATGGTGGCGAAAATAAATGTATGTATGATTTCTCAGAGCTGCAGCAAAATTACTGTGGGATATGCGGAAAAGCTGTTGCATTACTCAATTCAATTCATAACAAACCAATGAAAGTAGTTTACTTTGATAACTGGTTTACTTCGTTAGAGTTGTTAGTTTATCTAAGAGAGGAGCTTGTTATTCTTAGTCTCGGAACAATCCAAAAAATAGGCTTCGTAGATGTAATCTGATTTCTGACAAGGCGCTTTTCAAAAGGGGATGCGGTGGTACTGAAAGAATTTATCACAACGAAAGGAAAGTCAGCGAGACTAAATGGGTTGATAATAAATGTGTTCAGCTGCTATCTTCCCTTTCTCCTACTACACATGAATCCCACATAAAACGATTTTCTAAGCAACAAAGCAATAAGGTGGATATTCAATGTGCGCAAATAGACTACAACCAACATATGGGGGCAGATGTGTTGGTTGTTCTGTATCGAACTGATCTAAAAACTCACCGGTGGTACTTGAAAATGTTTGGCCAGATGCTCGACATCACTGTCTATAATGGATGGTTGTTATACAAAACACACTGTCAAGGCCTAGGAGGCAAAAAACATTGCCCCTAAAAATGTTCTGGAACGAAATCATTAGAACCCTCATTACAGTGAATATTCCTAAATTCGGTAGACGTTACTATTCCATCTCCTTCAATGAGAATCAGAAATCCTGTTGCTCCCAGACCCACCGATTACACAAGGATGAATAACGTGGACCGTTTTCCTGTAACAATTCTAAAAGGAAGATGCAAACTATGTTTGTATTTTACCGGACAGAAATTGTTTCTATCATACCATAAAACTAATATAGTAGGTGTACGCTGAAGTCTTGCACAATAAATCTTATTACCAAAGTTGTGACAAAGAATAAACCTATTCATCCATATGTTTTTATTTATTTATTACTGGAACTGTATATTTTAAGACGTAACGTAAGACGTAGCATATGAAAGCATATGTGGCAAAGCAGCTTTAAAGCTACAACCCATAAAATAGCCCATAATAGATATACCCACTATTTCGGTTGACATGGTATTAATTAATGCCTATTTCGACATATTTAACAAATTTCATAATTTTATTTCAGCAATTTCTTGACTTGCTAACTAAAGGGTTAAAATTATCGAAACCGCCGTGTACGTCATCTGTAGCCTTTTGCATTAACACCATTGCTTGCTAAAGGGTTAGTGTTAGTTTTTTTTCTGTAATTTGGACATCGCTAACCTATGGTCTTCGTAATTTCGGGATAGCAGTTACTTTTCTTATTTGCTGTACAAATCACGTTCCGCCTTCATGTGATATGAATCACCCTTCATAATCCATAATTATAATTTCTACTGGATTCATAATAACGTTATTATAAGACATCATATTCCTTTGATACTGTAAATTCTAATTATTGAAGCAACTAGATTCTATATATGAAAATGTAAAATTTCTCCAGTATTCTCTCTGTATTTTCTCTCTTTCAGCTTTTTTAGATGGTGTATCTCAATATAAATTATACAAATTCGATACGTTTCCATCGCAATTACGTTTACTGTCGTCAATAGAAAATGACACTATGGTCACATCCGTCAGTGTGACAATGATCAAGTATATGATTCATTTCAACGAATCGGGTCTGCACCAATGATTTTGCAAGTTTTCTCCCTTTTAGACCTCACTCCTTAAGTTCATAAAAATTTTAAGTGTCAAATTTTGCCTGGAACTCATTAGTAGTTTGCAGACACGGTTGTTTTGCTCACATTTCCGCATTATCAACTATGCATTTACTACAGACACAGTGAACAAAAGTTAGCCATCACATTTTACGTTGTCGACTCTGTAAGAATATTTTGAGTCACTGATTGCATTTAGTGTTAAATTGTACGTATAACTTATTTCGGAATTTGCAATAACGTGTGTTTGTACGGCAGAATTCTTTGTATAAGCTGTGGGTTTGGTGTAATTTGTACGCCATGGGAATTTGAATAATGTGTTAAACGTTATTTAAAAGGACATTTTAATGTTATATACAAAGGCTTTGAGTTAAAAAATGAAATTAAAATAAATATTAATATTTTAGTAACACCGCTACAGGGACGATAATGCATGACGACACAATGTAGTCACTGTATTTTCAGGAATATAGATTCAAACTATATATATATATATATATATATATATATATATATATATATATATATATATATATATATATATATATATATATATTATTTAAGTTTTACGAGTGTTCATATTAAAATTAGACTTATTTCGGGTTTAACTCGTGTTTGTTACAGTCTATTCGGCGTTTCGAAAGCCTCTTTGCTTTCTTGTTCAAGAAGGTTGACAAAGGTGAAATTAAATTTAAATTAATTTATGACACTTGACAACTACTATTCATCTAAAGCACTATGACTAGATTTTAATTTATGTTTGCTGCGTGTTACTGGGCCCTGGTGGTAAGTTGAAGTATTCTCATTTATGTGGGATGAACTTGTGGTTGTTAATCTCATATTATTCATAGTTTCTTCATTTTTAATTAGTATTGGAGTATATTGTTTCTTTAAAATCATTCTCCAGACTGGTGGAGTACGAGAACTATCATTACGTTTTTCCAAAGCGTTAGGACGTTTTTCATAGCTTTTTTCTATAGCTTCACGTATGATGCGTTCTTGTAGATTATACATTGGAGCTATCAATTTTATTTCCTCAGTATTAAGGTTATGACTAGTGTTAAGGTGATGAGTGGCTAAAGAAGATGACATATTGTGATGTTTTATAGCCAGGTACCGTTCTTGAGCTCTAACATTTAACCTCCTGTTGGTTTGTCGAATGTAAGAGCCAAAACAACCACAACAGGAAATGTCATACCCTCCCTGACTTTCGCCATGTCTTTTATCTTTAGCGTTACGTAACAATTGTTGTATGGTACAATGAGGTTGAAACTCAGTCCGAAATATGTTTTTTGTAAATTTCTTTCCAATTCGGTCAGTAACGCCTTTAATATAAGGTAATATAATTGACTTTTTGGGTTCTTCGTATGAAATATTTTGTTTGATGGGATGCCTGAAACAAGTCTTCATAGTTTTATCAATAGTTCTTAATGAATATCCTATGCTGTGTTGAAAAGTATTGTTATCGCGTTTTGTTATAGTGACAGCTAAGAATGGTAATTTGTTATTTGATGCTGTTTCCATTGTGAATTTAATGTTCTGATGTGTATTATTTAAGTGATAAAATAAACTATTTAGTGTCTCTAAACCATGAGGCCAAATAACAAATATATCATTCACATAGCGATACCAACACTTAAGGTTTAAGCACTGCTAAATTAAGAGCATGGATTTCAAAGTCTTCCATATAGATTTTCGCAATGGCAGGCGAGAGAGTTGAACCCATAGGAGCGCCTAAAACTTGCTTGTAAAATTGGTTTCTGTAAATAAAGTATATAGAGTACATACAAGGTTCAACACTAAGTTAACAATGTTTGTATCAATATGATGCTTATTAATAAGCATGTTTATAGTGTCTTGTATAGAAACTTTCGTAAACAAAGAGACAACCTCAAAACTAACAAAAATATCACTAGTATCTAAATGAACGTTCTTCAGTTTATTTAAAAAGTCTAGAGAATTTTTAATATATGAACTAGCACTTTCACAAATAGGCTGAAACATTTTGGCTAAATATTTTGCAAGTGAATAGGAGAATTATATGCACTTACGATTGGTCTCAGCGGCCAACTACTGCCTTTGTGTATTTTTGGTAATCCATAAGTCTTGGGAATTCTGAAGATTTAGTAAGGGTTAATGTTCCCTGAACGTTGTTGTCGATTTGGAGGTAGTGCGTATATTGTATTTGCTGCCTATTCTTCGTACCTGGTATATATGTTATTACCGCTGTGTATGTCGGTTTTTCTCTTTCGGTTACACTTTCTCCGTCTAGGTTGTCAGATCGGGGTAGCCATTTTATTTAAGTATTTTAGTGAAGTTTTCTTTTTCCTTATTCTGGTCACCTTGTTTCGAGTATATTCTTTCAGCTCTATCGTACAATAATTGCCACGCTTAAAATTACATTGTTGTTGTAATTGGATTTTTGGTGTAGGTACTTCCCCGTGTGGGTGGGTTTCTGGTATACACTAGTCATGATAGCGTTGTTACTCCTGTGCACAAATACATCGAGGAATGGTAGTTTTTGTTCCTAATCAAATTCCATTATGATTTATACTTAGGAATTAATCCAGCCTATGCTTTCCGTATTTCCAAGCTACGAAAATATCGTCCACGTATCTTAGCCACCTCCTTTGTGAATTGGGATATCGCTTGGGCTTCTTAGTCTTCCGTGTGTATATTCCTCACTATGGGTAATGGTGAGACACCCAACGTAATTCAAAATTGTTGGTAGAACTTGCCTTCTACTTTGAGATATGTTGTTCTAATGCATATTGTCAGAAAAATTATAATATTGTAAATGCCCCAAATACGGATGTCAATTCTACAAGTAATAATAACAAAAGGATATGTAAGCAAATTAGTCACAAATTCAGTAAGATAGATAACGCGATTAGTTAGATGGTAGAAAATGTGGCGGATAAAGTGAAAATTATTTTAAAGTATGATGCGGACGCAAGAATATCCGAAGAGGATGCAGTAAGTGTGGCCTTTCGTAATAGAAATAGTTCCGTAAGGTTTTTAACAGTTATGCCAAGAAAGTACTTTGCAAGTACCAGGACCCATCTACAACGAAAAAAAGTACATTTTTGATTTCTTAAAATACATATTATTAGTAAACAAAGCTTAACTAAGCCATGGATCCAGCATCCACAGTGGCTAGATCATCTTAATGTTAACTTGCCAGCACAGGCGTGAGGACTGACGCTCCACAGTACAGTAAGTTTTAATTTTCCGGAGAGGGTAGTGACGTGATGAAACGCCCCGTTTATCTAGCTGTTAAATTCAGATGAGGTAGTAGTACTTTGTAATTAGTTTAAGTTTGTATAAGTTACATAAGAATTTGCGTAACATTAGGCCTCTGCGCGTGTATATGAGATGACAGTGTTTGCACAATAAACTACTGAGCAATCACGAAAAAGTTCTAAAAAATATATATTGGATTACTCAGTGACTCAATGGTAAAGGTGTCAGACTTGTAAGTGAAAGGTACCAAAGTGCGAATCTGAGATTAGTCAAGTGCTTGGGAAACATCATAACATATGAATTTGACCCAAGTGCTAAAACAGTCCTTCTCGGGACTAATCCTGATGACAGAAGCAGAGTCCGCTTCCGAAACGTCGCAGTCTAAAAGCAAAAACCTTGGAAATAGGTCGATCACCTCAACTAATATGAAACCACAGTTACAGAACACTCATAATACAGTAAAAGTGTTTCGTTGACATAAGACATGTTCTAATTCCATGTAAGGTTTTCACGCATTTGTAATTTTTATTTTTATTTTAATGGATGTGCTCGTATGAAAAAGAACACGACGTTTACAAAAGATTTTGGAAGCATGTGTTGCTTAAATGATTGTTCAGTATGATGACCAGTCGAATGATGAAGAGAATGAAGAATTAGAAATCTTTGAATTCGGTAACGATACAGGGCAAGATGTTTCGGATGAATGTTGTTTATTTTTTTTTTTTTTGGTAAAGGAAGAGGAAATGTTAGAAAAAAGGAATCAAAGCATTATAAAACATTTTTCGGTAGAGAAAAATATAACAAATAGTTATTTTAGTACAAGTGAGCAAGTGCAAAGGTCAAAACAAGTATAGTATGATTTTCATAGTAACCGCAAGCATAGCAACCGAGCAGCAAATTTTGCTCAATAGAGATCAAACTCCCGTTTTGCTCACTAAAATTAGAGAGCAAAACAAAGTATTATTCAATGATTGTGAAAAAAAATATGAAATCTACCTTGTTACTGTTGATATGACTCACCATATCGTAGTATTCACTAACAACACATATTGAACGTGTTAAAGTTAAAGGCAGTATAATTAGAGACCTAAACAAACAGATATTAAGGCACTTATTGGTATATTATAGGCTTGTTGCATAAATATTGATGAGCTATGGAACGCTAAGAGAACAGGCGTACAAATGTTCCGCTTAGCAATGGAGAGAAGCAGGTTTTTGTTTTTACTACAAAACTTGCGGTTTGATCGCATTCCTACTATGGTAGAAAGAAGGAAGTGTGAGAATTGCAAATATGCAACCGCACACTTTTGGAAATGCCCAAAAAAACCAAACAGATATTACACGGAGATTTTTGCACCAATAGATTCGAAAATCTTTTAGACGCAGGGCTTTTAGTATGGACCCTTAAGTTCCTTAAATTCCTTTTTTTATATTAGTCCCCTAAGTACCTCTTTCTCCTTTTTTGGTCCCTTGGTAGTTTTTTTTAGCTTTTTTTATTTCACGCGAATAAAAGTTTTTTTTAATGGTCATATTTTTGTGTTTTATGGGGTCTTTTGTTTCAGAGTTAAAATATTTCTTAAATAAGTAGTTATTCAATAATCATATTGTACAATTTTCTGCTAAACATTTACTAAATTACTATCCTCCACGTGACTTGAGAACAACATATTTTTAAGGCTCAGTATATTTTACTACCTTGTCACTTGACAGTTACCATGAAGTTAACTGGGAGGGTGAAAGTTTGTGCTCCGATAAAAAATGTACATTAAGGTCAAAGTTTATTATATTACATTTACTAATATAAAACTACAAATGAGAAGAGTGAAACAGTGATTCAAATATCTCTTGGTCTTTTGGTTTCAGTCAGATTATTGATCGACATTTGCAAACATTATTTTTTTGGCTGAACACCTGAAAATTCTATTGTCATTGGAAAAAGCAACCCTTCCCTTGTAAAATTTTATCATGATTGGATTTCAAGTACCAATAAACAATGAAATAAGATCGCTGATCGAAACTCTTATTGGAAATGAGAGGCAAACGGTTGTTGGATGTGGGCTGGGTATTTGCAGTTTACACAAAAGTACATATTATATATTTTGAAAGTTGTCATGTGTTTAAATCGGAAGCGGAGGAAAAAGGGAAGGGTTTCTACTCACCGTCTAATTTTTAAAATAAGGGTAGATAAAGAATCAACAAAACGAGATTAAATGAAGTTAAATCTTGGTTTCTTTTTATGAACGGATAAAAATAATATAATGAAACAATTCATATGTACCAAATACGGTTAACACCCAAATAGACCCAAAATGAAATCAATCGCAACGTTCGCAAGTAATG
The DNA here is from genome assembly GCA_036346205.1 of Vesta saturnalis. Taxonomy (NCBI): domain Eukaryota; kingdom Metazoa; phylum Arthropoda; class Insecta; order Coleoptera; family Lampyridae; genus Vesta; species Vesta saturnalis. The sequence goes on from JARFJB010001782.1 coordinate 801,926, forward strand.
CGGGTTTCTACTTCAAACCCAAAAGAAAGTTAATATACAAAATTAATTACTTTATAAGTTTAACTTTCGGAAAGGAAACATCTTTCATTACGCAGAAACTGAAAGAAAAACATATACCTACGCTAAAAAGGCGTTTTAATAAACAAAACCTATATTTAGCATACACTTGCTGTGGTTTCACAACACCCAAAAAAGTATATCTAAGTTGAAATATTCGTTATTCATAAATTATTTAAAAATTTTGTGGGAAGGGCGGTTCAATTGCACCAGGTACTAGAAAAGAAAAGACAGAGAGAAACAGGCAACTGAACGTTCCCATTTGTATATATGTACAGTAAACGTGAAATTTTAAACGAATTTATGTATATATATATATATATATATATATATATATATATATATATATATATATATATATATATATATATATATATGAATAAAGATAGGTAATCTTGACTATCTTATTTATTGTTCTTCAGAAAACTGAGGTTGCAGTCAATTCTGTTTAGGCTTTTTAATGTAAATATTCTGTCGGAAACTTTTATTTCCATTCTCAAGATACTTATCGTGAGATTACAAACAAAACATACAATGAATAAATACCCAACAACCATTTACAATTAAAGTAAATTAAAATATTAAAGTAACTGCCATTCCATTCGCGATGCTTTTATACAACTCAGTTTCCGAAAGCTAGACAAATATCAAAGAGTGTTTACATTAATTAAACCCTAAACAGAATTGACTGCAACCTCAGTTTTCTGAAGAACAATTTATATACATATATAATATATATATATATATATATATATATATATATATATATATATATATATATATATACAGGGTGGATACTCTTAAGTGGAATAAATTCTGTAACTCAAAGGGGTGAAGTCCGGGAGAAAAATCATGATAGGCATTCTTTATAATTGTTTCCAGCCCTCAATCTCTGGGTTACAGTTTCTGCATATATCCACCCCCGAGAGTGAAGCCACTACTAACATTTTTTTCAAATGTGAGGGTATTTGTATTAAGAGGAATACATCCCAGCATTTATTTTCTCAGGCATTTGAAAAATAAAGTGAGAAAACCTAAATGAACAGCTTTCTCTGGCTCAACGGTATTTAATTTCGAAAATGATTGAAATGTCGGTAGGTAAAATGTACCGTAGTGATAAATACGTATATATATATATATATATATATATATATATATATATATATATATATATATATATATATATATATGTGTGTGTGTACCGTAGTGATAACATGCATTTATTATCGCAACAAGCCTGGTCTTATCGTTGACGGAAAAAATCCTTATCTTCTGTGTTTCTAACACTCACTAAATGCTTTTCAATTTCGACAATGCTTGAATGGTCGATAGATAAAAATGTGCCGTATTGAGAACGTGTATTTATTATATCAGAAAGCCAGGTCTTATCGTAGATGAAAAACGCTCTTAATCTTCTGTGTTTTAGTCTCCATTTTAGTTACCTGCTTGATTTGTTAGCGTACACATTGGGAAATTACAATATTGTGTTCCTTGGAATTTTCTTTGCTCGTTGATTTAATTATATAATTCCTCTACCCATCTTCTCATCGTAGTAAATTATTTAGCATGGATTATTCAACGGAAGCCCTTCGCATTGAGATATTAATGATGAGCGGATATGGTGACCGAAGTCGCACTCAAGCTGAGGTAGCTGAATTATTTCAAACAAATTATCCCGATTTACCGCGGCTTTCTCGAAGCACAATTAGCAAAATAGAAAGGTGCTATAGACAATTGGGTCATGTCAGGAATCTGCCAAGACAAAGAAGAGAGGCAGTTGACGAATATACAAAGCTGAACGTTTTGTCGGCTATTCAAGAAAAGCCCATCATTTCGATACGGCAATTAGCGCGCGATAATGAGGTGAGTCATAGAACTGTTTTAAAGGTTTTAATAACTGCAAAGATGCACCTTTAGAAAATGCAAATGCTACAAGAATTGACTGATGAAGATCCAGACGACGAATTGAGTTTTGTGAACGAATGATGGACTTCACTGGCAATGGTCACACATAGTTGGAATGTATTCTCTTTTCGGATGAATGTACTTTCTCTTTGCATGGTGAAGTGAATCATTACAATTCTCGTTATTGGTCTGGCCACAACCCCCGTTGGATGCGGGAAACTCAGACGCAACATCCACAAGAATTAAACGTATGGGCTGGGATTATTGGACATCGAGCGGTAGGGCCATTTTTTCTGAATGGTAATCTTGGTGGGCAGTTATATCTTTCTATGCTCACGGATGACCTGCTCCCAAATTTATGGGGTCTATTTTCAAATATGCATTGCCAGTACGGAACTATTTAAATCAAATTTTTCCAAATAGATGGATTGGTCGAAGAGGTGCACATTATCGACCGACCTTCAGGATCTGAGGGACAGAATTACTGTAGAAATCAGAAATATTCCACAAGACATGTTTCTAAACGTGAGAAATGGTTTTTATCACCGATTGGATCTTTGTCAAGAAACGAATGTACACCAGTTTGAACATCTTTAAAGTTATGAGTGTACCCCTTAAGAACATGTTTTTTTTGCAGAGAAGTCGTCAAATCGTGGTTTAGTTTAAGAAAGTTCTCAAATGAAACTTCCTTTGCTAAGAGAGTGCGTTTATTTGTTTATTAGTTTTGATTTGGTTTTTTTGTTCAACAAAATAATGTTTAAAACTTTGACAAAATAAATACTGCGTTCTATTCCTCTTAATACAAGCTTTCGCAACGGTGTATCACTTTACCTACCCTTACATTTGAAGAAGAAAGAGTAAAGGGTGGGTATATGGATAAACTGTAACTTCCAGATTGGGGGAAGGAAACAATTATAAAGAATGCCTATCATGATGTGTGTCCACGGATGGACGCATGAATAGGTGAAAATGACAAAAAATGTTTGAAGCAGATATTCATCTTCTGGTTTTTGCCCCTGCTTTCTCTAAAACTAAGAAGTGCCGTATATCAGTCAAATCGTTCGTATACGGGGTGTTGCAAAGACACATTTTAAAAAATGGGTTGAAATAAACTATTTTTGAAAATACATGAAAATTGTTGTTCAGAACGAAGATTTACGGCGAAATTCAAAACTTTGAAAATTTTTTGTTTCGAGTCTGGTTAAAATGTTCGGAATAGTTGTGCAGAACTAATACTTAATTAAAAATTCATGGAAATCGACTCGGTTTTAATTGAAATTTACTACAAAATTGTGTTAAATTAAATTGTTTCAAATAAATAATTACTACAGAACTGCTGGTATTGATAACATTAATACAAATCTGTCATTTCTGCGTGAGTAATTATTATTTGTCAACAATTGTGGGAAAATTATAAGAATAATTAATGAAATTATAATTTTCTGTCTAATCTTTCCATACAAAAATATTGAACATTATGCATTATATTAAAAATTATTATTAATTCTATTAAATAACTTATAATAAATTATACATTATACATTTGAAAGTTAATAATGTTTCCAGGCATTATTGATTTTTTGCTTTATAGTAGAATTACAATATAGAGATAAAAGTGCACTTTAAGCAGAGTGTGCTGTGGTAATGACAACCATATTCATTGTTTGTGAATGTGGTAAATTGATTAGTTAAAATAAAGTGCAAAATAAATAACAAAAATGCTCATAAAAGATGAAAAAAATTATTGAATGCAGTGTTATAGTATAGGTAATCGTTTTATTCCAGAGGTCATTGCGTTATTTAATATAAAACTTCCAAATACCGTTCCAGCACAATCAACAGCTTCCAGATTGGTGAACCAATTTTTTTGAGTACCGGCAGTGTTCTGATCATTAAAAACAGAAAAAGCAATGTGATGTAGATTATGCAGCAATCTTATTGGCTATTGGTTCACTAAATCAAACACATAAAATGTCCCTGAGAAAACGATCCATTGAAATTGAAATCAGAAAATCACTTATTCAGAAAATTCGTCAATCAAATAGGATTCGGCCTTGTAAAGCAAAATTTATTCACACTTTGGAGCAAGGTGATGAAGCTCGAAGGCTTGATTTTTGTTTAAACTTTGGCGACAAAATGGTGGAAGATCGATATTTTTAAAATTGGATTGTTTTTTCTGACGAGTCCATGTTTACAACAAATGGCGTTCCTTATTCACAGAACTGTAGGTATTGGAATGAGGAAAACCTGAATTATTATAACTTTAAAAATATGAACGTATGGTTGGCAATTTCTTACCACCATGGAATTATCGGACCATACTTCGTTCAAAGAAAACTAAACCAATACGAATATTTAAATATATATTAATCTACCTTTTTCGGCAAATTCCCGATATGCATCAAAATTTAATATACTTCCAACAAAATGGGAGTCCTGCTCACTCTACTCAACTTATTCAAGAATGGCTCAACACCCATTTCGAAGACAAGGGGATTGGTAGGAATGGTCCTGTTCCATAGCCCCCTAAGTATCTCTATTTGTCGGTGATGGATTTTTATTTGTGGGGGCGTTTGAAGCAAATAGTATAGTCTGAAATAATACCAAATGATGTGAATATTTTGAAGGATAGAGTCTCAGACGCCATACAGTCAATTACATTGGAAGAAATTCAGCATGGTTTCAGGGCATTTCGACGTCGTATTGAATTATGCGCAGCAAAAGGTGGTGCATTAATAGAATAACAATGTTGAACTTTTTTGTTGCGGTATTAATATAATAATTCATTCAGTATCTTATTTTTACTAAGGGCCATATTGATAGTCGACATTTGCGTGCGAAGTCCCCCTTATGTACAGCTTGTCTCTATCTGACATCAGCGTAGGGTTAGAAAGAAGCAAAGTCGCCCTCAAGTGAAGTGCTAACTATGAATTTCAGCCTAAGTCTACTATCCCGAACATTTTAATCAGACTCGAAACAAAAAATTTTCAAAGTTAATCGAATTTTTAAATTTCGCCCTAAATCTTCATTCTAAACAACTTTTCCCTACACAATTTTCATGTATTTTCAAAAATAAGGGTTTATTTCAACCCGTCTTCGAGCGATTTGACAGATATACAGCACTTCTTAGTTTTAGACAAACCTGGGGAAAGAACCAGAAGATGAATATCTGATTTAAATTTTTTGTTGTCATTTTCACGATGATTTATTAAATAATAAAATTATTTAGTAAATCGTAATATATTTCATTACTTCACAAGGTTGTATCATTATTAATTTGATATGATAATCATTGCTGCTTTTATTTAAATAACTTGCCTCGACTAGCTTCTCGAAGGGGATAGGAATCAATATATAGTTTAGTGTAAAAATTAAACATTAAACATTAAACATTTGTGTCATAAAATTTAATCGTGATCATATTTAGTTCTGGAATTACATAAATTTTGCTTTTAATCAAACATCCTGTATCAGATAAAAATATATACCGCGTTGTGAGCATGTGAATTTCGTTGACTTAAAAAGATGTGAAATTATCATGACTCAACAATTCCATTAATTTAATATGGGTAAGTATCTTTTATCTTTTTAATATAATATTGAATTACTATAAATCAATAAATGATTGACTTATTTCCGGTTTAGCACAATACACATAAATAAACTCTAATAAAATGCAACATTAACTCAAATAATAATTAAGAATCATAGACTCGCAGATAATGTTCTTTTCTTACAGCTGGTTCATTTTCCAATTCTGATGTAATTCGAATTCCAACATCTTTTATTCCTTCGGTGGAAGTTCTATACAGGATCAGCAAGTTGTTGATATGCTGCACCAATATTTACTGCATCAGTGGAAATTCCATACATCACCCATATGCATAGGTACAATGCACAAAATATTTGCTTTGTCACTTTCCAGAACCACTTTAATTTATTTATTATATTTATAAATATAATAATTTACTTTTAGGTGTTTATCTTCAAAATACCACAACTTTTTATCAGCATTCAGAATTATTATAACTTGCACTTTCATTTGCATCCAAAATTATTATAACTTGCACTTTCAATTTTATTTTCAATTGAATAATAATATAAAGGCAATTTGTTTAAAATAATTTAAATTTTAATGCAATCATTGAAATAATTTTATTTACATTCAAGTAAACGACACAAAAACGTCGCCCGAAACTAGAATTACGTTAACCTAAATTTTATTACAAAAGTGAATTTCACTTGTTTAATTACATGAAAGTTTTTAAAAGTCACACGAACCACCTGGATGATGACATGTTCACACTTGGAAAGCTTATAAGATAAGATACACAAATTTCTGCTACTTGCTTATATAGCTTCTGACCAAAACCAAATCACCTTTGCAAAATTGCCAATACAAACATAAGATTACTTAATTTCAATTGGTTAATCAGTTTTATAATTATTTTTGCATTCTGTACAGGGTGTCCCAACGATAGAGTAAAGTAAGTTTATGCTTAACTAGGATTATTTGTGTAAATATTGTATGGACCATGGGGTAGAGGTAAGAAGTGTGCATTTTTTTAAAATATTGGAAGTTATACAGGGTGTGCCAGACAAGCAGGACGTGAAAAAGTATGATTTTTTTAAATAGAACACCCCGTATTTGATTTTAGTTTTTAATTCTACGTGTCCATACAAACATATTTTGTCATACAAAAGATTGGCTGAAAGTTTTAGTTCTTGAGATATTCGCGTTTAAAGATTATTATGGTCATTTTCGTGGGGTTGATGAATGGGCAATTGTTCCGTTATTTCACAATAAAAAAATTGATATTTCGTGTAAAAATGAGTGATATTGTACTAACGTTTAGACCGAGTAGTATTTCTAATTTTCTCAACAGGGTGTTTGTTATAACCATTCAAATTTGAAAATTCTCAAATTAAAAAAATCAGTTTTTTTAATTGCACACCTATATATTTTTATTTCATTTTATTCGGGATTAAAAATCTATCATTTTGTCAAATATATCCTATATCTATCTTTGATAGTTTTCGAGTAATTTCGATTTTTTCACACTAGCTACTTTATTTTCGATAACATTGCATTGCATGGATCTTGGTAGCCATGGAAAATAATAATTGCGTTACTAAGATACAAAGGTTTCCTACTTGTCAAAATAAACACATATTAAATTTGTCGTTTTCGCATTTAACTTGTTATCAATTCTTGTATCAATTATGGATTATTCGACAAATGAATTAATTGATATGATATACGTGTTGGGCGAGGCTGAAAAAACCCTTTATTGGCACAACGAATCTACAAAATGAAATATCCTGAACGTCGAATACCTACTACTGTTGGCTTGGAAAATTTGATGGATAGAGTTGATTCTAGCGGTAGTGTTAAATACTTCAAACGTAAAGTTGTTAATAAAAGGGCAGCTAATGAAGAAAAAGAACTTGAAATATTATTAAATATTCAAGAAAATCCCCAAGTGAGTTCTAGAACATTAGCGACGATATGTGATACCTCCAAATCAAACGTGAATCGAACAACGCTGAAGTATAAGTACCATCCCTATCACACTGAGCTTCATCAAGAATTGCGAGAAGAGGATTTTGCAAGACGAATTGAATTCTGCAATATCATTAATCAACGGCTGCAATTAAATAACAACTTTTGTGCTCCATAATGTTTTCCGATGAGGCGACGTTTAAAAGTAATGGGGCTGTAAATCGGCATAATATGCACTATTACGCCATTGATAATCCATTTTGGCTACGAGAAGTTCAAAACCAAAATTATTGGTCACTAAATGTGTGGTGTGGTATACTTAATGACCAAATTATCGGTCCCTATTTTTTTGATGATCCAATAACGGGCCGCAGCTATTTGCATTTCTTACGTGAAGAATTGCCTGTGTTACTTGAGGATATCAATTTAGAAGGACGACTAAATATGTGGTTGCAACAGGATGGTGCACCTCCACATTTTATCGGGACGTAAGGGAATTCTTGAACTAGCAATACCCGGAGAAATGGATAGGACGTAATGGCTTTATATTATGGCCACCCAGGTCATGCGATTTAACTCCACTGGATTTTTCCTATGGGGATACATAAAAGATCGGGTGTATATTATTAAACCTACAACAAGGGAGGACATGAAAATAGAATTCGAAGCTTGTCGCACAGTGACCCCTCTTATGTTATCCGAAGTGAGACAGAACATGAGAAAAAGGCTCAATATGTGTATTCAGCAAGAAGGCCGTCTATTTGAGCATTTACTAAGACGCAATGTTGAATAATTGTTGAATTACTGTTTCTCATTAATAAAAACTGTTAATATTCTCGCTTAGGTAGTTTGTTTTATTTCGTCGCAATTGTTTTCCATGGCTACCACGATCCACAATAATGTTATAGTATCGTAAGTAACGTAGCTAGTGAGAAAAATCGAAATTCCTCGAAAACTATCAAAGATATATATAGGATATATTTGACAAAAATGATAGATTTTTTAATCCCGAATAAAATGAAATAAAAATATATAGGGTGTGCAATTAAAAAAAACTGATTTTTTTTAATTTGAGAATTTTCAAATTTGAATGGTTATAATAAACACCCTGTTGAGAAAATTAGAAATACTACTCGGTCTAAACGTTAGTATAATATCACTCATTTTCACACGAAATATCAATTTTTTTATTGTGAAATAACGGAACAATTGCCCATTCATCAACCCCACGAAAATGACCATAATAATCTTTAAACGCGAATATCTCAAGAACTAAAACTTTCAGCCAATCTTTTGTATGACAAAATATATTTGTATGGACACGTAGAATTAAAAACTAAAATCAAATACGGGGTGTTCTATTTAAAAAAATTATACTTTTTCACGTCCTGCTTTTCTGGCACACCCTGTATAACTTCCAATATTTTAAAAAAATGCACACTTCTTACCTCTACCCCATGGTCCATACAATATTTACACAAATAATTCTAGTTAAGCATAAACTTACTTTACTCTATCGTTGGGACACCCTGTACAAAATTCCCTATCCATAGGTAGCCCATGTGACATATTTCCTTTGTAATTTCTTATTCTACACAAATTATGACTAATATGCAAATTTTCATACACAAATTTACTTATAACTAAATTAATCTAATTTTTACAGGAAAACTACAAACAGAAATGGATTTCTGGTCCTTTAAGAATTTCTTAGTCTCAAACACTTTTATGATTCATGTTAATAAGTTCTATCTCAAGTCCTGAGGCATGAATCATCACAATCTGGTTTATCAATTTTTAAGCTTATATCACATCTGGAATGTTAATTTAAGTTGTAACACTTCCTAAACACACTGTTAAGTAAGTTCATAACATAATCTTTGTTCAATTTCACTTTTAAAATTAATAATATGTATGAATCTTGTAAAGTTTGTTGAGTCACCAACTTTAACATGTTCTTTATACTTTTTACATCGATTGATACAATTTAATCTCATTTTGTTTTAGAATGGAAGCATATTATGGTACTGAACTAGTACATTGTTATAAAAATTGGAATACATGTATTTTATAGATGGGATACATATTTTTACTACTCCAAAGCTCCTCGGAAACTGTAAAAATGAAGAAAACACTGTTTAGCCTTGATAACCCTTTTATATTTATGAAATATGGTATAACTAGCTAACAACATGTTCTGTATTCACATCTGTACCTATTTTTATGTTAATTTACACCTATACAGTTTGCGCTTTACATATATGTTTATCCAAATTCAACGTAATTAATTTATGTTTAACTCAATAGTTGAAGTAAATAGTGTTTTAATTTACAGGTAAATTCAATTATACACAAAAGTTAAGCAAAGTTACAGTTAAACTATGATAATTTAATTATTAAAAAAAGGGAGATTATGGGTTCTTGCGTATAAAAAATTAGCAGCAAATGAAACTAGTATGAAACAGCTGCTGTCGCGCAACTCGGTAATCAATCAGGTTTGTACGCAGTTGACCTACTGTTTACTATAACAAAAAACATGGACGCTATCTAAAAATGAATATGGGCGTGGTCCACAATTTACTGAATAGTATTAAGAATTATAAAGTAAGCGGTATGAAGATCACTTAAATACAGATCAAACTAATAATTAAAAAGATTCATCCAGCAACAGTACTTCTAGCAGCGTGTAACTTTACCAACCACGTTCACTTGGGGAAATTCATTAATCGTAAGTAAAGTATACTGTAGTTACATTAAGTGATTCAATGACTTCAATTTCTAAAGAGTAGCACGTTACTTAAACCCTTGTAGATCAGATGCACGGTTTCTGACACGTACAACGAGAATATAGTAATTTAGTCCATATGAAAAATAATAAAATTTCTGACCTTTGGTACCTTAGAAATTGTTACCCTATCGTTGATCCAGTAGCAGTAGAACGTCCAACGAATGGATGTAAACTGGTTACCAATTTCGAACAGGCATGGTTTAATTCCAGTAGTAATACAACTTCTACAGCGGAGAAGTAATAACGACTGCAGAGATTCAGAAAAGAAAATTGCCCTAAGATTGCAGGAGGCCCCTGAAGTAGTACGAAATGCCTTCCGTTAATCAATCGGAGGATCCGTAAGTTGTTTATGAAGAAACGTATGAACTAATAGCAAGTAAGGAAGACCTACGGAACAGCTTACCACTTTTACGACGAAAAACACCTTTATATATGCAACGTTTTTGAGAGCAACTAGTAACTTAGAACAGTAATTTTCAGAAAACCCCAAGTAATGTTTTGTTGGAATTAATTCTTCTACTTATATCCGAAAACTCTTCGGCTATAAAAATTTTAGAATAGTTTCCATACCGTCGTAAAATAGGGACCGCAAAAAGGACACGAGAAATGTAGTAAGTTTTTCAAGACGAAAAATTGTTAGAATTGATTACTATGTTACCGATCGATATTGCATAAAATAGCTCTATTGTGTTTGAATGTCCTAATTTCGCCCTCTGACGAGAGTTCAATAAACCAACACAGTTATCTGTTATTGTGTAAATTTCGTTCAATGAAATTTAATTTGTTTGAATTAAATTGCTTTATATAACAGAATACAAGGACGTATGTTTAATAATAGGAATTTCCAATACATTGTATAGTATATTAAGGTATTTCAGCATCCACAATATGCAAGACTATTTAGTTTTCACATCGTGAGATATTTATGCAGAAGTATGTTTAGAATGTACTATATATATATATATATATATATATATATATATATATATATATATATATATATATATATATAGGGTGCTAGTGCGTCGAAGTACAATATACCTGTAATTAAAGGAGATATCAAAAAGAGTTATTTACAAAAATTATAGGCAACTTCAACTATTTTCGTATTTATAGGGTATTACATATTATCAGGGTGAACCAAACATACTTTTTTTAAATGGGACACCATATATATTATTTCAAATTTAGATTAAGCTCATCTCCCCCATACTTCCAATGCGAAAATCATTCTCATTTCAATGTCCTGTATACCTCAGACAGAATAACCTAACAATATTTTTTTCTAGGTATAACTTTAGTCCAGTTTAGTACAGTTTTACGAAAAAGTGCTATTTATTTATTATTGCACCAATTGAATATAGAGCGAGCCAAAACTCGAACACATGATTTTGTTAAATTTCTTCAAAGGAATCACCCTGTATTTTTTTTTAAAAAGTGAAAATACACTTTATGTTCTTTCATTTTTATTAAGCACTCCCTATAGCTAAAATCGTTAATTTTTGAGATATTTTCGGGAATAATATAACTAGTCTTATGATTATCATCGGTGATAGTTCGAGTTAAAACCGATGAAAATTGAACGAGAGCGAGGCACGAGTGGTTATCATCGATTATTAATCATACCACGTGTTATATTGGGTAAGAGAATATAACGAACGTTAATACAAAATATAATTTTTAAGGTTTACAATTTTAAATTATCTGTCACTTCGATAGTAAATATTTCAGTTGCAAGATAATCAATACAATAAATTATTTATTTCTTTGAAACTTTTCGTCACTTTGACAGTAAACTATTTTATTCATTAAAATAATGTGACAGTCAACATGCGGTAATAAAATTATCACCGATCTGATAGCCTATTTTGCGATTTTGTTTTTGTATTTTAACTAATGAAAGTAATAAAAAATGTACCATGTGACATGTGAATCATATCCTTAGTTTAATACCAGAAAGAGATTTTTTAACAAATTCTATTAGTTAGCCGTGAACAAATGACATATATATATATATATATATATATATATATATATATATATATATATATATATATATATATATATATATATATATATATATATATATATATATATATATATATATATTATACAGTAATAATCAGTAGCCTATCATTTAACAAACTTCTTTGAGATTGTGTGGTGTTTATTAGTTTGTAAACACTTAAATACTTTTTGTAATGAACTTTTTTGTTGAGGAATTAACAGACATTATATGGGTACTGGGAGAATGTCTGAAAATTTGTTTATTAGTACAAAGAATTTAAAAAGAGAGATATCCCGCACGAAGACAACCCGAGAAAGTAACGTTGGAAAGGTTAGTAGATAGTTTAAATCGTACGGGTTCAGTATTTTATGAGAAAAAGGAAAGCACAAAACCTGTATTTAACGAGTAAAATGAATTTAACGTAATGATTAAAGTTACGCATAATCCACTTGTTAGTACACGTGAAATCTCACGTCAGCATGATATTAGTCCGAAGAATACTGCGTAAAAATAAGATGCATCCATACCATATCCAGTTGCATCAAGAGTTACTCGAAGATGACTACCCCAGAAGGGTTGATTTTTGTTAATGAGCTCAACAACAAATTCACAATCAAGCGGATTTCTTTGATTTTGTCCTCTTTGGAGACGAAGCCACGTTTCATAAAAATGGATCTGTGAATAGACACAATTTCCATTATTATTCAAGAAATAATCCCCATCTTATAGCAACTCATAATCAAACCAGATGGCCTTTGAATGTTTGGGGTGGTATAGTTGGAGATCACGTATTTGGAGCACAGTTTTTCGATGGAACAGTGAATGGTCAGGTTTATTTGGACTTTTTAAAAAATCATTTACCATTACTGTTGGCAAACGTTCTTCTTAACATTCGTCAAAGAATGTGGTTGTTACACGACGGAGCTCAGGTACATCACACTAGATTAAGTCATAATCATCATAATACTCACTTTCCTGGAAGATAGGTGGGAAGAGAAGGACCCATTGCTATCAATATACATATATGATATATATATATATATATATATATATATATATATATATATATATATATATATATTTTTTCATTTTTTTCATTTGGTTTGCGTATTTTGATTTTCCTTAGCATTTATTATTTCCTATATCTTCGTTAAATGCCTTACTAAGCTCTATCTTCATACTCCCTTTAAGATCCTCAATTTATTTTTTGATAGTATTTCCCCATAAGTTTGTCAAACTTTCAACGTTACTTGATCCTTCTTGTCGACACGTTTGCCACAAAGCCATTTTATATCATGTAGTGCTTGTTGTATTCTGTTTATACTTCACTTTAATATTAACGTATATTGCCTATTTATTTCCGATTTTATGTACACTTTCCAAACCTTCGCAGTATTGATTCAATCTAATTAATTCTGTTTTTATTGCACATCGTTGTTTTAATCCCAACTTAAAAGCATTGTGAAGATCTTTATGTAATTCATTGTCAATCCATTTACTTACAACTTCTTAATCTCTTCTCAGTAGTTTCTATTAAATTTATATGATGTTCTAGATGCAGCCAGCGATTGGTTGCTATTAATTCCTGTTACATTGTGTAACAATATCCGGTAGAATCATATATGTTTTCAATATTATTGTATTAATTAAGCCTTTTACAAATGTGCAATAGCAGTAGTGAATATTTGTCAACCAAAAATGTATAAAAAGATCTAACCATACTTTTAAATAAACCTTCTGTCTGCACGTTCTACCAATTTCATTCTCCGCTACCTTATACTGCTTTAACCAATAATAAATGTCATGTGTGAGTGTGTGTGATCTGTACGTGTTTATACTTCCACGAATTCCAAAATAGTAGATATTGAGTCCATATTTAACATATGTTTAGACCCAAAGCGAGAATAATTTGAATATACTATGTAAGCAAATATAGAGACTGAAACTCCGAATATACTTTATATACAGTTATAAAACATTTTTGGGGTGATTAAATATTATTTAGTATGCTTTGATAGGGAAATACATTGAAATTTATACTTTATACATTTGTGTACTCATATAATAAGACAAACGTCCTTTATTCATGTATCTACAAGCCCAAACCTAATAATTTTTATACAAATTTCAATCTAAACTAAATATAATCCCGATATTTAGAAATGTCTTTAGTAATTACCAGAGTAACAATTACATCTTAATGGTACTAACAAAAATATTGTAGATTTTGGGCTAGCACGAAGCATCACTAACGTGCAATGTTCAGTATAGTATAACTTTTAATACTAAATTAAATCTGACTTCTCTATCAATATTAGAAATCGTAGCTGAACTGCTAAATAGTACTCGGAATTTGCAATTGTTAACTTTGTTTAATCATATTCGTTCGCATTAGCCATTTGAAACATATACCTGTCCTTTTCTAATTTATAAATCGTCCGACGAAACTATGTTTTCCTTACAAATTGTCCCTTGCCTTCTAAATTACATAATCTCAATCGATTGCTAATACAATAAAAAATTTGAGTCAGCCGACTCGAAAAACTTTCTTAACTATTTCGGTGGGTTCAATAAAACACAAGTAAGTGAAAGGTAAAACATAAAATATACTCACACGCACGTACGAATACACACACAAACGTCTACGGTGTGTGTGTGTGTGTGTGTGTGTGTGTGTGTGTGTGTGTGTGTGCGTGCGTGCGTGCGTCGTGCGTGCGTGCGTGCGCGCGTGAGCGCGTGCGCGCGCGCGTGTGCGCGTGTGCACGTGTGGGCGTGTGGGCGTGTGTACGTGTGTGCGTGCGTGCGTGCGTGCGTGCGTGCGCACGCGCGCGTGTGGCGTGTGGGCGTGTGTGCGTGTGTGCGTGTGTGCGTGTGTGCGTGTGTGCGTGTGTGCGTGTGTACGTGTGTGCGTGTGTGCTGTGTGCGTGTGCGTGTGTGCGTGTGTGCGTGTGTGCGTGTGCGTGTCGTGTGTGCGTGTGTGCGTGTGTGCGTGCGTGCGTGTGTCGTGTGCGTGTGCACGTGTGGCGTGTGCGTGTGTGCGTGTGCGTGCGTGCGTGCGTGCGTGCGTGCGTGCGTGCACGCGCGGTGTGGGCGTGTGTGCGTGTGCGTGTGTGCGTGTGGTGTGTGCGTGTGTGCGTGTGTCGTGTGGTGTGCGTGTGTGCGTGTGTGCGTGTGTCGTGTGCGTGTGTGCGTGTGTGCGTGTGTACGTGTGTCGGTGTGCGTGTGTGCGTGTGTGCGTGTGTGCGTGTGTGCGTGTGTGCGTGTGTGCGTGTGTGCGTGTGTCGGTGTCGGTGTGCGTGTGCGTGTGCGTGTGCGTGTGCGTGTGGCGGTGTCGGCGTCGGTGTCGGTGTCGGTGTCGGTGTCGGTGTCGGTGTCGGTGTCGGTGTGCGTGTGCGTGTGCGTGTGCGTGTGCGTGTGCGTGTGGTCTCGGTGTCGGTGTCGGTGTCGGTGTCGTTGTCGGTGTACGTGTGCGTGTGCGTGTGCGTGCGCGCGTGCGTGCGTGCGTGTGCGCGTGCGTGCGTGTGCGCGTGTGCGAGTGTGCGCGTGTGCGTAGGTGTGCGCGTGCGCGTGCGTGTGCGTGTGCGTGTGCGTGTGCGTGTGCGTGTGCGTGTGCGTGTGCGTGTGCGTGTGCGTGTGTATGTGTGTGTGTGTGTGTCTGTGTGTGCCTGGCTGTGTGTGTGTGTGTGTGTGTGTGCGTGTGTATGTGTGTGTGTGTGTGTGTGTGTGTGTGTGTGTGTGTGTGTGTGTGTGTGTGTCTGTGTGTGTGTTCGCGTGTGTGCGTTCCCGTGCGCGTGATTGCGCGCATTCGTGTGTTTGTGTGCGTGTGATATGTGCGTACTCATGTGCGTGCATGCATGTGTTTGTGCATGTGTGTACGTATGTGTCTGTTTGGTGTGTGTTGTGTGTGTGTGTGTGTGTGTGTGTTCACGTGTGGGTGATTATGTGCGTACGTGTGTGTATGTGTATGTGTATGTGTATGTGTGTGTGTGTGTGTGTGTGTGTGTGTGTGTGTGTGTGTGAGAGAGAGAGAGTGTGTGTGTGTGTGTGGGTGTGTGTGTGTGTATGTGTTATTTATTATTATTATTATTATTATTATTATTATTATTATTATTTTAAATGTGAGGGAATCTCATTGATTGCCAAAGCAAAAAGCGTACAGCTGAGTGCGGAACCTTGCAGTACTCCACTTTGTATAGACCTGGACGAAGACAGGACATTACCAACACGAACATAAAACAGTCGATTAGAGAAAAAGGACATCACAAACTTGGCTAAGTTGCCGCGCAAGCCATATTTGTGCATTTTTTGCAGTATTCCATGTCTCCAGGTCATAAGCATAAGCACCTTTCAGGTCAAAAAATATTGCGATGAGATGTTGTCGCCTCTTAAACGCTTCTTGAACATGAAAGTCCAAGTAAGCTAGGTGGTCGGTTGTATACCTGTGCGGACGAAAACCTGCTTGCTGTGGTATAAGAAAGTTGTTATTTTCCAGCCACCAGTCTGCTGTTCACCATTTTCTCCAGTAGTTTGCCCAGGCAGGAGGTTAAACTAATTGGTCTGTATCTGCTAGGCTGTGATGTATCCTTTCCCGGTTTCAGGATTGGAACAATAATCGCCTTTTTCCATTGTGCCGGGTAGAGGCCATCCGTCCAGATCTTATTAAACAAAGCAAGAAGACCGGCCAAAAAAAATCAGGTAAGTTTTTCAGCATGTCATTTTTTATTTTATCTATGTATTCTTGGTGATGTGTTTTGGGTTTACCGAATTGCACTTTTCATTTCAATCATTGCGAAAGGTGCTGTTGTAGGTATTCAAAATTTAGATTAACCTACCTGTCTTCCTTTGTTTCGGCGAACGCTTGTTCATAATTGTTGGTACTGCTGATACGCTCATAGTGATCCGCCAGCGCTTTCTTTTTTCCTTTAATTGCAGATTTCACCTCAGGATTCCCCTATGCTACATATTTTTTAACGGGACGGGTATTCAACCGAAGGATACTCAACAGTGCCGCGTCGTAGACAGCACCAGTAATGTAGTCCACGTTTAGGATGTTTGGTGGTTTGAGGCTCTGCTGGAAACAACCCCAATCAGCCTTTGTCGAAATCCAGCGTTCTGAGGTGAGCTGACATCGCTGCGCAGTAATTGTACTTATAATGATTGGAAGATGGTCACTATTATGCTGATCATTTTCCGTTTTCCAGTCCAACGATAAAACTAGTTCGCTGGAGCAGATGCTTAAATCAATTGTGGCGAAACTGTTCGAACGCATGTTGAAATAGGTTGGGGCGCCATTGTTGAGTTGAAATAGATCATCCCGATTGAACAATTCTTCAAGGTCTCGCCCTTTTGCATCGGTAAAGTTGAAGTCACCTAACTGTAAGAAGGGCGCGGGCAGCTTATCAAGAAGTCGATTTTATTCTTCTGAAGAGTCCATCCTTGGTCCGGTAAGTAAGTATTACGGATTGCAGTTTTAATTGGAGCTTTAATTGTAATCGCTACTGCTTGTATATTGGTTTGCAGATGAACATTTGTGTATGGAATGTCTTCTTTAATTACTATTGCAACTCCACCATGTGCACGCTGATCGGGTACCACATCCCTACGGACAATGCTATATCCGCGCAAAGAATACGGTTGACCGGGCCGTAGGTGGGTTTCGTGTATACAAACACACACAGGATGTTTTTGTATCAGTAAACGGACATCAGAATATTTTAGAATAACGCCACGACAATTCCATTGAAGAAAATTGTTCATAAATAGATATATAGGTAAGTAGTAACAAAACAGGAAATGTCACACAAAAGCATAGATAGTGTAAAATGAATAAATACAAGGAATTTATTTATAATCTACTTTATAGACAATCACAGGAATAAATTAACATATATGGATAAAATATCACAGAAATATAGTGTATATAAGGATATGCACAGAATATTAAATATAGTATACAAACATACAAATATCACAGTTCAGAGGTATCACAAATTAAGTGGTACAGGGATCTTTCCCTTTTCCCTCCGGTGGAGGGGGCTTTCTGGGCTTGCCTATTGGCCACCCTTCCTTCTTTCTTTCTTGTTTCGCTTCAGTGACTATGTACTCGTCCAGAAACGTGATACTAGAGTCTCTGGATCGCTTTCTAACGATGGATTGTTTTATTTTTGCTCCCCGATTCTCAACTTCCATATTATCCACTTCAGAGGACGTGGTGGGTAGATAAAAAGATGTTATGTTCTTTTTTCCTTCTTTTGGGCCAGGTGTTATTTTAGGAAGTTCAATTACGGATCTGGGATATTGTGTAGTGCACATCTCTTCCCTAATAATCTTTCTAATTTCAGGGCCAACGACAGATTTGGTGGACGCAGGTGCCGGTAATGATGCGACCTGCACATAAGAACAGCTGGGAACTACCATCGAGTCCACTTTCCTTTTTGCCTCTAGGTAAGACAGTCTATGAGCTGTCTTAACCTCCTGTACTTTCAATTCCTGTTTAAATACCCTACAGGTTTTTGAAATTGGCTTATGCGGCCCTCCGCAGTTCGGACATTCCACAGGGATTTCGCACGAAGTATCTTCGTGCGGAGATTTTCCACGTAGGCATCTCTTTTCATATTTGTAGTTTACTGAAGAATGTCCAAACGTTTGGCATGCGAAGCACCTCAAAGGATTTGGAATGCATGGCCGCACCTGCAAGGGATAAAACGCGGCTTAGATCGTTCTCGGCAGTCTTGGAGTATTAAATGTAAGCACGTGATTTGTAGTGTCTAAAAATTCACCTTCCCGTCTAGTCTTAATTCTCCTTACATCTATCACACCTTGGTTACTTAAATTATCCTTAATTTCTTCAACGGGGCAGTTTAATAGGTCACGACAATTTCGAGGTATTAAGTGTAGCGTGTGATGCAATCGTAACCTCAAATCCTGCAAATCTTTGACATTTAATTGATAACTTCGAATGTTTACTTGATACAGTTTCCACGAGTAAATCACCTTTCATTTTTCTAACGTCTTTTACACTTCCAACCAATCCATTTAAAGTTCTACTTATTAGAAAAGGGCTTACATTTGTAAACTCCCCTTTCTTACTTTTCAGTACCAGGAACCGGGGTACAGAGTCCTCCTTTTCACTGGTGCCTTTATTAATATTAAGTGGGGGAAAATCCTCCACACTTTTCCTATGACTTAAGTCATCTGGATGGTTTTTTAAGAGCTTTTTAAGTGGACCCTTAACCACTTCCATATTTAACGAGGTGGCCCTCTATTTATTTTCTAACGAAAAACTCATCCTGTTCCCACGAGAACCCTGGGTATTAGAAGTCACAAGCAGCAGAGCACCTAAAACTGCCAAACGACCTTGGAATTGGGGGATTTTTTATAGAGGTTACCTTCCTCGTAGCCCAGGCGGTAAAGCCATGACCACCGAGCGCTAGTTGTACGACGTTTCCTAGCCACGCCCTTCTAGAGTTTCTGAAGTACAGTTAGCAGTTGCGGTATTAGGACACGGCTAGCGCTCAACCGTCCCCAGCAAGGACATCCCGGGCTTGCCACACCCGTATACGCTTTTGACTTTTTTTTTGTTATTATGCTCATGCTTATGGTTAGTAATTACTTATTTTAGCTTATATATATATATATATATATATATATATATATATATATATATATATATATATATATATTGTAGACTGTTCAGCAGTCCTTCTCCTCTTCAGCCCTGGTCATTCCCTTGATGTTGGTGTTGCGCTGTTTTTTGTTATTGTATTGTGTACAATCATGAGGTGCGGTAATTTTTTGGTAATAAAAAAAAGAAAAAAAGGTGTTTAAATTTATTGAATTTGAATTTTCAATACTGTGTGGTTGGGTTTAAGTGTGCGTGTGGGTTCGTGTGGTGTGCAGTGTGATTAATTAAATCGTTAGCCTGTGTCATGCTGGGTCGTAATCGGATAGCCGTGGGGATGCGGAGGGCATATGGGGTACTATCGAGGGCTTCTTCTACCTCCTCAGGGAGGTCGTCGGGGAGTTGTGAGAGGATTGCGGGAGGATGTTTAAATTTTAATTTGGGTTTTTTTCGAGGGAATTTGGGAAAGCGGTAGTTGTAAGGAGTGGTAAGGATTTCTTTGGTTGGGATAGTGATGCCGAAAATTCTTTTATAGGCGAAGTTTTCCTGGAGTTTTCGCATACGGTTTGTGATTGGGGGTATATCGGCATGTTGTAGGGTGAGGTCATTAGGGTACCTGAGGGGTAACCTGTGTATTCGTCTAAAAATTCGGCGTTCACAGGAGGCGATTGAGGAAAGATGATTGGGGTTAATGTTTGTGTATATAGGAGCTCGGAAATCCATAACATGGCGGATGTATGTTTTATATGTGTGTAGAAGTGTTTTAGGGTGACAACCTCTGATTCTACCCCGAAGGGAGCCCAGTGGGTTTGCGCGGTTTCTAATCCTGTTTAGTGTTCTTTTTACATCGGGGAGCCAATTGAGGGTTCTAGTGAAGAGGATTCCTAGGTAGGTGATTTCATCTTGGAGTGTGAGCCTTTCTTGGTTAAGGGTGAAGGAGACCTTTCTGGGGGCAAGATTGGGGAACTTATCCTCTGTGTAATGAGGATGTCGGAAAAGGATTGTTTGGGTTTTAGTGGGATTAACGGAGACTCTCCACTGGTTTTCCCAGTTAGAGAAGTTCCGTAGGGTTTTGGATATGAGGCGGGAGGCCGTTTCGCTGTTCCGTTTAACCGCCCAAAAGGCGGAGTCATCCGCGAACTGCGCAACGACAACTCCGGGTTGGGTAACTTTGGGAACATCGGATGCAAAGATGGTGTAAAGGATAGGGGCTGAGGCAGAACCTTGCGGAACGCCTGCTGTTGGTTAAAAAGGATCGGAGAATGTTTTCCCTACTTTGACCCGAACTGACCGATTGGTCAGGTACGAGAGTAGGAGTTTGGCGAAGGGGTCGGGTATGTTGAGGTTTCGGATCATTTGCAGGAGACCGGCGTGCCAGACCCTTTCAAATGCTTGCTTAATGTCAATAAACACAGCCATATTGCGTTTCTTGTGATTGAATGCTCTGGTGGTGTCTGTAAGCAGCTTCAACAAGGGATGGTGACACGTTCGGTTAGGAAGGAAGCCGAATTGGCTGTTGGGAAGGAGGTCGTTGTATTCTAGGTGATCCCTGAGTCGCCTGGCTAGAATCTGCTCAAAGCACTTTCCGAGGCAGCTCAGATGGGAGATTGGTCTGTAGGAGGAGGGTGAGGTAAGATCAGCGTGGGGTTTAGGTATCATGACGGTGGAGGCCGATGTCCAGTCCGTCGGGAAGTACGATAGGGTAAGGCATTTATTGTAAATAGTTGAAAGTAAACGGAGGGCTGGGTTGGGCAGGTGGCGGAGAGCTTTTCGGTTTAGGCCGTCATGACCTGGGGCAGAATTTTTACCTTTTTTGAAATATGTGCTGACCTGGTCGGGCGTGATAGGGGCGTAAAAAGGCCTCTCTTTATCGAGTAGGGTTTCGGGAAGGTTAAGCCTACGTAAATCTTCAAGGTGACTCTCAAGGAGTGCTTTGAATTGGTTATCAAATTGGGGATCATCTGGGGATCGGAAAATGGATTGGAGGTGGCGACGAAAGAAATCGGCCTTTCCTTGGTCGGAGGAGATTAGGTTGCCCTGAAGGTCCGTTAAGTGGGATTTGGGGTTTACTTTTCTTCTGGTCAGTCTATCAAACTGTTGCTAGAAGAGTTTACCATTTCTATAGTCAAGGTGGGAGGTGGCTTTGGTCCAGGAGTCTTCGGAGTGTTTATTGGTTTCTCGCCTGATTAAGGCGTTAAAGCGATTGTATTCGGTCTTGAGAGCCGGGTTCCTGGATCGCAAGAATTGACGATAAATTCGTCGTTTCTCTTTGATCCAGTTCACTGCCGTGCTTCCGCAATAACAGAAGTTAGGTCTCTAATGGCTCTCTCGAGATCTTGGGTCGTTTGAAGATTAGGTGTGGGAAGGTTGTTGGAGATGTGTTCGAAGAACACATTCCAGTCTGCTTTTGAAAAATCTTTAATGACTGTATTTGAGGAGGTGAAGGGGGCTGGACAAAATGAAGTTTTGACCAGTAGGGGAATATGATCTGACGCTTTTGACGGCGCATGTTCTGGGAAGAGTAGAAAGACAAAGGGAAAGGTCCCTTAGCTTACGCTGGTAGCCTGAAGAGAACAAGAGTTAGAGCGAGGGTGCTCCGACAGAAAGGAGTTAAAGTAAGGGAAGCCACTCAAGACTAGTATAAGAAAAATGAACTTCCAGCTAAGGGGACGCAAGGTTGCCGTTCCTGTCCTTGTTAGTTACAAGGCCCCACGTGAACTGGTTCACGACACCGTATTTTGTAGAGCTAACAGTGACGGTTTTAAGGCCACGGGCTCATATTTCGGTGTTGGTCTTGCATCACTTACGATCATTTGCAAGGTCGTTCCCCTATACGCCACCTGGGGACGCGTATAGTAGGTAGTTCAACCCCTAGGTATTATTATTATTATTATTATTATTATTATTATTATTATTATTATTTTAAATACTTTCCTTAACAGGCATACTGCGCCCAATTACATAGGAGGAGAACTAGCGGTATTAAGTTTACAATAAACAGAAATTATTATTTGGTACGTAGAGTCTACGATTAAATGCTTACCTACACTCAAAAAAGATTATGAATGGGTAGATTACGAGTAAATATGTGGAACTACTTATAAACGTGTTTTGACTTTTTGTTGTAAAAAGGCGTTCGACATAACCTGCATTATTATTTGAAAGTGCATCTTAAAACACTATTAAAATATCAATTAAACATAAAGCAAAAATCGTTAAGAAATTGGTTGTAATTTTTGCTTTAAGAGTAGAATAAAGTGTTGAAGTACATGTAAAACATGAAATCAAGAAGTTTCAATTTCACCTTTGCATTGTCCGTAGAATTTTACTATGTAATTATATAAATCCGCTAGTGCACTTACCGTACATATGTATGTATACGGGAATGTTGAGAGGAGACACTCCAGCTTTTTACGTGTATACCAATGTTTTAGTTTCTTGGGTATGATTTACACAATTGGACCCAATATCTTCGTTACATTGCAGCAAGGCTTCATTGCATATTTTTATTACATTTCTATATTTGTAGCCATCTCTTCCAATATGCGAATGAAGTAATCATTAATACATAAATGATAACAAGAGGTTCATTAACAATTTCAGTTTGACCCTCGTAAATCTCCATTTTACATTCTATAACGTTTAAATATTGCTTTCTTGTATACTTATAACATAATGTTCTAAATTATTCTATGTAACCCCTTATCAGGAAAACAAAAATGTTGACGTATTAACGCCAACAAGTGTATCCTGTTACGGTAAATAATCTCCTTGTTAACCCTATTGAGAAATCGGGATTCAAATAAGACCACGCAACATGTACACAATTATAGTGCCCAAATGGGTATCTGCACTGTAATTATTGAACTTAGGAAGTGGAAATTAACCGGTTTATGGTTCTCCTAACTCTGAGGTTGACTTTCTACTATTACGATTTCCTGTTTTAATGTACCCCAATTTAATTATGCGTAAGAATTGCTTGTTATAAACCGATTTACATATAAAATTTAAGTTTTTATAGAACAATGAAAACTTTATATTTTCAGAATTCCAATTGTTTGTCAAGTTTCAAGTGTATGAATAATAATTTATTATGTTTGTCACAGAAAGCAATTGTGATATTTAAGAAGGACTAGAATATATAAATTAATGTGGTGGGAACTTGCCAGAAGTTAGCAATCTACTCGAGCTTTTAGATAAAGAGACCCACATAAGAGTAGTTCATTCGCATTTATAGCCCATTCAAGACCGAAAATGCGTAAGCTCAGGAACGTAGATAAGACACGGAGAGTCACTACCAAGTCCACTCACCAGTCATAACCGTTGAAATATGAGCATCATTATTAGTAGACGAGGTCAATTTTTTTTTATTTCATTGCATTCAATGTAGTAGGAAATTATGTTATAAGATCCTTAGTAGTAAAGTAAAAAAAATTAATTCCTTAATCGCGCAATACACCGTTTCCAAAATTAGCCTTAGAAGTTCAGAAGGTGAACCATATATAACCAAATAAGCAACGTATATTTTAAGTAATAATAGTATAACTTTCACTTTCTTAAAATATTAATGTTAAAAGAAAAAAGAAACATTTCACTATTATTTGTTACGCGTGCAAAACGTTACAATTTTATTCTCTCCATTTGATTTCTGCAATTTCATCAATGCTCTCATACCGCCGACCACCACTCTAATACTTGTGAAACAAAGATTCTCTATTTTAAGCTTCTGATAATAATAAGTACATTTTAATGCTTGATTGTATTTACATTACCTTCAATGTTATCGAAATCTAATTTAGATCTAACACTATCCTTTGTGATATAAATACGTGGCCTTTTTCTTTCTTTTTTACGAGCTTATTCTTAAGCTAACCTAGTTGGCACTAAGATATTTTATGTACGTGATACAAAACATATATGTAAATTATTTAGAAACTGAAAAGTGTAAAAATATAGATTGACTGACTAAGGATACAAAACACTATGCGTAATAAATTTGAGTAATAAAAAGGTGTGTTTTTTTCCAAGATGGCACAGGCGTAATATGCCCCCTATGACACAGATTGCAATAATTGCGTCACTCGCCTTCTTTTCTGGAAAAAATAACTCATAAACATCTTGCGAGGTTATAACAAATACGTAACCTTTGTCACTGTGGCTAATCATCCATACAGGTCTCAAAGCCTCAGTGTTATAAAATACTTAAATGAAAATTTTCACGATTTTCGTTCATAATTAACAATAATGCCCTTTGGATACAAGATCTTGTATTTAAATGCACATATTACAAGCCTTATGCATTTTAATAGCAATTGCAGGTACAGTCGTTAGTAAAAGGAGTTGTCTTGACAAACGCAAATATCAACAATTTTGTTTTATTTTTAAAAATTATTGTAATAAATTTGTAACAACCCTTTTTTGTGTTGTATTAATTATACCTTAATTTAGACCTTTCATTCGTTCTGTTGTAAATATAAGAAAAAATATTTTAATTATTGAAATTTAGGTATGAGGTAGGCAACTTAATTTGCATATCTTCATAGTGCATATCTTCTTAAGTGTATATTTCTTAAAGGTATATTCCCATAAATTGTTTACTGGTCATTTGAGTTGCGCAACGCATCGTGACTTAATTTTATGCGCAAAGGAATTGGGCGCACGACCTCTTCATCTACTTTGAAAGCATCCATTTTGCTTACATTCTGATGCACCTTGCACCAGGAAGCGTTGTTTTGGTATTTTTACCTAAATTTTATGTGAAAGTGCCATAATTTTATGGTAAGATATCTTTTAGCTTGTTATACTAAAAATTAAAACATTTCCTCTTTTTAGGCACTTTCTTTACTTAATTTTTTCTGCAATTTTATTTTTTACTTTTACATTTTATATTACTGCTTTGGATTGCGCAATTAAATTTACTGCTGCGTAAGTTTCTATTTTATGATTGCCAATTTTATTGGAAAATTTCAAACAATGCATTAAACAGTTTATTCAATTTTTAAGAAGAAAATTTTTACGAGATAATAATTCCTGTTTTGGGTGTGGCTGATAACAAAAGCATTGTTATTGCAATAGTTGCGCAACATTGACAGATGGATTACGTCATCTTGATTAACAATTCCGCATCACATTTTTTATAATACCAGGGATCCTCAAGAAGATTTTGTATATATTGTACAGGTATAATGTTTAATGATTATTTTAGTATTTTAAGGTTTTTACAATTAGTTTTAAGTAATATTTCATTTAATCATCTCACATTCTGTCAATAAACATAATTGTATATTTTTAATTTTTTCATTCTATTAAAATTTTATTGTAAACAAACTCGGTTTAGTTGTTCCGGGATAATTAATTAAAAAACAACTTGGCGTCCGAGATCTTTTTATTAGTATTACATTAATCTTTTATATTTATGTTAAGTGAAGGTAATCAAGCAAATCAAAATTAATGAACCTTGCCCACTTTAATTTATCGACAAGAGACGAAGGCATAATTAGTGGTGAATGGTTGTATCTCCAGTCAGTTTGACGAAGTGTGTTAAGGAGAACTTTATTTTCATTTATTTCTTTTACTCTCTATTTCATTATTACATTTTTTATAAAATTTATTATATTATACCAGTTCGACCACTATTTTATTACAAATTGTTTTCTTTTTATTCAAAACTAAATAATTTTTTATTATTACCAAAGGAAAGCAAATGTTTATCAGTTGTTTTTGTGACATTATTTAACCTAAAATCTAAAGATGTAATAATAATTGTAACATGTAAATAATATTTTAAATGTTCAGTGTAAATGCCCCTTAGGC
Source organism: Vesta saturnalis (assembly GCA_036346205.1). Lineage (NCBI taxonomy): Eukaryota > Metazoa > Arthropoda > Insecta > Coleoptera > Lampyridae > Vesta > Vesta saturnalis. Next base: position 828,621 of record JARFJB010001782.1, read on the forward strand.
GATCTCCACTAATTAGGATATTTCCTTGCTTTTCGAAGATTTTAGAAAAAATTTTAGAAGCATACTTATACTGCCCGATTGAATTCTTTGGTTAAATTAAAAACATCGCTACAGACTAATGGTCGTTCCCTTAAAGACCGTAACAGTGTAGTTAAACCTGGTAGACATACCGGTAAAAAACAATTATCGTTTACTGTTACTTTTTTTCTTTTCATAACTAATGCTACGGATAAAATTGAAAAAATATTAATAAATCATGGTATTAAAACTGCTTTCAAATCTACACGAAAGATTGATGGACGTTAAGATAACCTAAACATGGTTCAAATCCAATGTTAAGTGAAATTTTGGGATTTGTTTTTCCAATCTGTCCAGTTTTAACTTCTGTATTCATATTGCAGACTCTTTTTTTAGCACATATAGGGGGGTCCACTTTGCACAATGTTATTTTTCTCAGTTTTTTTAATGGCACACCCTGTATTTTATTACAGATTTAAATGTCATTTTTTACGTGCTTTCAATAGATACTCACTTTTTACTACCTATTCCTAAGTGTTTTTGAATTATTTAGTGATAAATTTGAAAATTGTAACATTTTTATTTTTGTTGAATTTGTCACAATATAAAATAAATAAAGACAATACCATAATTCACAGAAAAACAAAAATGAAACAATGGTAATTGCTATAAAACGGTGAAGCTATAGGTTTATGAAACAAGTCAACGTTTTGCACTATAAAAGAGCAACGCTTAATAATTATTTACTCGTAGAACTGCATAACTATAAACTTGAACTTAAACTTTAAAATGGAAGTAAAGAATGTAATGAGTTGCAAATTTTATATTAAATGTTCAAAAATGTTTTCATTTGAAGGAATACACATTGTCAACCGCCTAGTAAAGGTTGCTTTGACGTTGTGAAGGGTGCTTCTTCGAATACTTCGAAAATCCTCAGTAATTCGAAGTTTCCTATTGGCTTGTGTAGTAAACAATTCCTTATACACCTGTTTCAATTAGAAAAAAGTCTAGCGTAGTGAGATCGGGTGATCTCGCTGGCCAAACAATGGGGCCACCGCGACCTATCCAGCGATCTTCGAGCCAATTTTGTAAAAACTGACGTACACGATTATGGTTATGCGGCGGCGCTCCATCATGTTGGTAATACATAACTTGTCGAGTATGTGGATTCACATTTTCAAGTAACTGTTATACCAACAATTATTAAATGGCGTCAAATTGTAACATTATAATAAAAGCGATGATGTAATAAATGGATGAATAATTTTAATTAATAAAAATAATTACCAATTATCAATCGCTACTGCCGTCGGCTCATCGGTAGATTAAAATAGGGAAGAGTTCAAATATACGGAATTTAATTAACGTACCTGAAATACTGCATGCTATTCATAAGCTTAATTATTTTCACTTATCCTGAATTCATAAAACAAATGGTATCTAAAAATTATGAAAAGAATGATAAATTCTCGAGCGCCATGTTGTCTTTTTTTTATATATCTATATAGGAACAACAAAACCTAGTTAATGAATAATAATAAACAATTTATCAAACAAAATGAAAATAAAATAACAAGTTATACATAAGTTTATTCAATATATGATTGAAAACGTAAAAAAATCAGAAGTCATAAATTATTCTAAATTATACAAAAAACATTACCTTTTAAAGGTTCTGTACATACACTGTAACTGGTAACTATGAAGCAGAATGGTTCATTTGGTGAGGTCAATGTCTTGCTTATTTATCCTTAAAATATGGAATTTCCTTGAAGTTTAATTCGCTAAATTTATTTGTAACAGTATGTAGAACTTGCGTTGTAAATGTAGTTCAAGTAAAACTTGCCATTTAAATTAATAGAATAGTAAAATTACTGACTTATACGTGCCATTAAAAATATATTATAAAAATGCCGTATAAAAGTATGCATTAAAAAATATGAGTAAAATAATTGCAAAGTAAGTGCAAGGTGAGTACTTAAGCATTAAGTGAATTAAAAAAAAAGCTTTCAGAATAACTCAAGTGTATTTTCCCCTAAAGTCTTCACGCTTGCGCGGATACAATAATATAAATCCAATTTTTTTAAGAAAGGAAATATTACACCCAAAGGATTTGTTCTAGGAAATGCCAATTAAATTGCCATTCTCAATTCTACATATTAATAATTAAAAACTTTTCTAATATTACGCCAAATAAATGAACGATTCTTAAATTAATGTACTTTTTAATACAACCACAAAAAAAGGTTGTTACACACCCCCTCCTAAAATTTGGACTTGGAGATCACCAAAGCGGAGATTTCAAACACTAAGCTAATAAATGAAATTAATAAAATTAAAAAAAAATACAAAACGTTAAGCTAATTAAAATATAAGCAATATTTAAAAAATAACAAGAAAATGTACAAAGAAGTACGGAAAATGTGGTGTTGTCGGTCAGGAAAGACCCCTCGCAACACCAAAAAAGCTAATGACGCGCTACCACCCGCACACGCCACTAGTCGAGAATCAAGGACCCGAAACCTTAAATAAAGTAAAAACTTTAACTGGTGGGGTTAGTGAAGCAAACCACCATCAGAAGAGCAAAATGAGTATCCGGTAAAAAAATTTGAATCTAAGGTAAAAAAACGAACGGAAACCGAAACCTACCATGACCTGAAGGGACAGTGGGCAGAGAACCCGGAAACGGTCATCGTGCAACTTTATAAAAAATCAAGGCTAAACGCCACTCTACTCGAGAGTATAAAAATAGAAAAAAAATCCTTCCGGACTAATAATAAATAATCGAGAGACTTGAGGTCGAGAGAGAGCGGTTCAATTACCCTACCCCGGTGGTCTCAAACCAAGCCTCCTAGGTACATAACACAACTACCACTGTCACGTTCGATAAGTGAGTCGAAATCGGTAAATCCAATATACGACTATTTCCATGGCAAATTAGCTCAGGATGCTTCATCGTGAACAAGAGGCCACTCTACCCTTCACGAGATTCAGGTTTCATGTTGTTCCACAGTCGTCGTCTAAGACTCAACATACCCTAACTAACACGCACATTTTATAAATAAATCGAAATCCAGGTGAGATAGCAAAGAGAAAGATGATGCACTCTTACGAACACAACAACCCCCTCCTAAAACTACCAAAACGTCATAATCAGGAAGTGAACTAATCGAGGTTGACACGAGGCGAACCGAAGTCCTCAAGCACCGTCCAAGAATAGTAACACTACACAAATCAGGAAAAATAAAATAATTGAATCAATCAAAAAATAAAAAATGTATAGAAGCATTACTAGTTTTCTTATTCATGGTTATGAGTTTACACGTCAAATTAACGATCAGAGGTAAACTCAAAATAGTTATCTTCAATTTTACTATTGTAACAATAGCAAATTGTAAATCCAATAAAGGAAGATAATCTGCCTGAGAACTAATGTCCCACAAAGTCGGCAATTCAATCGCACAATGGGATCTAAATATCAACCATCGTGCTAAACAAATGTATCAAAAATCATGCTAACAAATGTAAAAAAAAAAAGTGGTTTGCAAAGCCACAACAATACAAAAAATAAAATAATGCGTGAAATAAGCACAAAATAAAATTATTTTGAAAAATTATCAAAATAATTTAAAAATATAAATAAGAAAACCAGAATGTAAAAATACTAAAATAGAAAAATAATTAAAAAGATTACAAAAAAATAAGAACTAATGAGGTTTTAAATCCTTAACATGAAAAACACCTAAGGGTTTATTATCAATAGGGGTGGCCAATCGGTACGTAGTTGGACCTACCACCTCAATAACTTTCGCTTCAATAAATTTTGGAGCTAACTTTTGACTATAATTTTTAGTCGCATCAGATAAAGTAAAATTCTTTTTCCAAACCAAATCGCCAACGTTTAATTTCAACGGACGACGTCGCAAATTGTAAGATTTTGAATTTCTTTCATAAGCTGCATGTAAATTTTGTTTAACATGTAAAAAAATGGATGAAAGTTCATTTAAATCTTGAACTAATTGTTCACAGTTAGTAATAAATAAATCATCCTCTCTGAAATCCTTTAGTCGACCATAAAAATCTCCAGAAATAGGAACTGTCCGACCAAACGCCAAAAAGGAAGGTGAAAATTTCGTAGACTCATGAACAGCGTTACGAATAGCATGGGCAATTTTGTGAATTTCAACATCCCAATCCTTGTGATCATCTTGAATATAAGATCTAATTGCAGTACCTACTACTTTATTAACTCTCTCAACAAAATTTACTTGGGGATGATAACTTGCATTAAACCAAACGGATTGAACTTTATAAGAACTCATTAAATTTTTAAATTGTGAACTTTTAAATTGAGGACCATTGTCCACCATACAAATTTGAGGAACACCGTATACTAGAAATACATAATTCTCAATATATTGACAAATACTTTTAGCAGTAGCACTGCGCATAGGGTGAATCAAAGTAAATTTAGTAAACCAATCACAAATAACTAACAAAACTGTGTTTCCACTCTTCGATCTAGGAAAAGGACCCACTAAATCAATAGAAATACATTGAAAAGGATAAGAAACATTTTTCTCTTTACCCATAAAACCATAATGATTAAATTGTGAAGACTTGCTTCGGTTACAAACATTGCAATTCCTAATATATTTCGAAATAGATGACTTCATTTTTGGCCAGTAATAAAATTCTTTAATTTTTGAAAAAGTTTTAAAAACCCCAAAATGTGATGATGTAGTATCATCATGAAATTTTCGTCAAATATCTTTCCTTAAAGATTTTGGAACAACTAATTTCCATTCCACTAAATTCGATTCGATGTTTAAATCATTAGAAATAAATTTGTAGAGTTTATCATCTTCAACTCTCCAATCAGGAAATAATTCAGGATTTTTAGAAACGTTGGCTAACATTTTCTTATACCAATCGTCTAAATCGACAACAGAAAATTCTAAAGAACTAACTTCCAAAGGTGCTCTAGACAGTGCATCAGGAACTACATTTAATTTACCTTTACGATGAATAACTTCAAAATCAAATTGTTGAAGTTTAACACTCCATCTGGCTAATCGACCAGAAGGATCTTTTAAATTATTGAGCCAAATCAACGAATGATGATCAGTAATAACTTTAAAATGGGTACCTTCAATATAAGGTCTAAACTTTTGAATGCCAAAAATAACTGCAAGTAACTCACGTTCTGTAATTGAATAATTTTGCTCGGCTTTGTTTAAAGTACGAGTACCATAGGCAATAACAACTTCCTCCTCTCCTACTCCTTGTGTTAAAACACATCCAACACCACAATTAGATGCATCACATTGTAAATAAAATGTTTTAGAAAAATCAGGGCTCGCTAAAATAGGAGCATTAACTAATAAAGATTTAATTTTTAAAAATGAATCATTCGCTTCGTCATTCCATAAAACTTTCTGAGATTTCTTCTTACCTTTCAATAAATTATTAATCGGAGCTAAAATTGTGGAAAAATCATGAATGAAACGTCTATACCAAGAACACATTCCAATAAAACGTTTAACTTCTGTAAAAGTATGTGGTTGAGGAAATTGAGTAATAGCTTCCACCTTTGAAGGATCGGTGTGAAGACCATTCTTATCAATAACAAAACCTAAATATGATAATCGAGGTTTACAAAATTCACATTTATCTAAATTAATATTTAAATTGGCATCCTTAAGCCTTTTAAAAACTTCCCTTAAAATATCAACATGTTCCTTGAAAGTACTTGAAAAAATAATATCGTCTAAATAAACAAAAACTGATTGAGATAAATCATGTCCTAAAATGGAATCCATAAATCGTTGTAATGTACTGGGAGCGTTTGTAAGTCCCATGGGCATAACAGTATACTCAAATAATCCTCTACGTGGAACAGTAAAAGCAGTTTTTTCACAACTCTCAGCGTCTAAAGGAATTTGCCAAAAAGCTTTCTTTAAATCAATTGAAGTTAAATAACGAGCATCCCTTAATTTATCCAAAATATCATTTAAAAATGGTAAAGGGTAAGCATCTTTTTTCGTAACAGAATTTAATTTCTTCGCATCAAAACAAACTCTAAAATCACCTGACTTCTTCTTAACTAAAACCATTGGAGAATTCCAAGGAGAAGAACTGGATTTAATAATTCCTTGCTCCAACATATCATCAATTTCTCTGTTCGCATGCTCCAACATAGCAAGAGATAATGGAAAATAACGTTGTTTAATTGGTACTGCATCACCAGTATTAATTGAATGAAAAACTTTATTTGTCTTACCTAACATTGAAGTGGATAAGGTTTTAAAAAGGTCAATAACTTGATTTAATTCAAAAACTTGATCATTATTAAGATCATCAATACTCTTAATCATAGAAAAAGTTGTCTCCGCAGAGTTTGCAACAAAAGAATTTTCACCAAAATCAGCTTTAATTTCAAATAAACGACAAAAATCTACCCCCAAAGTAATTGCAGTAGTAATAAATTCAGAAACAATAACAGAAATAGTTTTAGCAATACCATTAATAGTCAAAGATAAATCAACACTCCCCAAAATGGATTGTGAAGAACCATCAGCAATAACCAATGATGAAAAAGGCGAATTCCTATTTAATTTTAAATCATATTTATCAATCAAATACAAAGCAGGCTTACCTAAAATTGTTACGGTAGCTCCACTATCTAATAAAGCAATAAAATTCTCCTTAAAAATCCTAACATTAATAAAAGTTCTAACATCATCATTCTTCTCAACAAATTTAGAACAATTTTTCGAAGTTCCAAAAAATTCGTTAACAGTAATCAACCATTCGTTAAAAACATGCTTATCAGCCTCTGAAAAATTATAAGAAATGTGTCGACTAACGGAACACTTTCCTTTTACCAGTTTTTTGCAACTTTACATCTCGGACAATTAGAAAAAGTAACGTTGGAATAACCACATCTAAAACAAAAGATTCTATCATCACCCTGGTGTGATAGGTATGACCCAACTGTCTACATTTAAAGCATGTTGTTGAAGACTTAGCTGTATTAATTTTTGGAGTAGTAAAAGTAGAATTCATATTTTTTGGTTTAATACCTGAAAAATGGACCTTAGGTTTAATATTTTGTTTCACCGCAGAAGAAGGCTTATAATCAGATTGTCTTTGTGAATCTGAATAAGAATTAAATTTGAATTTAGAATTCTGAGCTTTTACTTGTAATTTTTTACACAACTCTACTAAATGAAAAATATCATTAACACTAACAAGGGCTAATTGAGTAGCAAACCAAGGTTGTAAATTTTTCGTAATAATCTTTAATTGTTCACCTTCCGAAGGAGGAATATCTAATTGAGAAAATAAATTAACCATTTCAGAAATAAAAAGGGTTGGAATTTCATCAAAAGCCTGTTTACGATTTTTAATATCATCTAACAAAACTTCGTCATGTCCTTCCGGTAAAAAGTCACTCTTTAATTTAGTAATAAGATCATCCCAAGTATGTAGAAACGGTTTAATCGCCCTATACCAAACTAAACCTTTTCCTGCAAATAAATCAACACCTGATAAAAGTATCTCCTTCCTAGAAATATTTCGAGCAATCATTAGCTCCTCACATCTTTGAATAAAAGTAAAAACTTCTTTCTCACTACCATTAAACTTTAAATTTAACTTATATACAGGAACAGCACCTTTAGAAATTTGTAAGTTATCTATTAATTTGGAAAATCTTCTGTAGGAATATTAACTAACAGGGTCGTTTTGTGACAGCGAAATATTAGAAGTATCTAAATTTGAAACATCATTATTTAATTCAATATTTTCATTTATAGATTCAATTAATTCTAACGATTCGTTACATAAAGTCAACAATTGATCATGTAAATATAAAAATTCACTATCAAAAGTAGTATAATTTATGCGTTTCAAAATATGAATTAAACGTGTGTGTAGCCTAAGATATTCTGATTTCGAGGGCTTATGTTTAAAAAGTTTAATTGAAGACTGAATATGATTTAACTTTTCCTTCAATAATTCCAATTCTACTGTTTGATTTATTTCGCACTTCTGGTATGAATCAAATAAATTTGGATTGATCTTTTCTGCATTTAATAGTCGTCTTAAAAGTTTACGCTTCTCTTCCACAGTTAACCGTTCTGCTCCATTTACATTGCGAAAGTTTCATTCGATTAATAACTCATCACTATATAAAACATCAACTAAATAATTTACAGTTGACATCGTAAAAATATTATATAACACAATCAATAAATTTCCTTACTAAGCATAAACACATAAAATACCAAGCGTAAAACAATAAATCGTAACACTCCTTAATATTCTGTCAACTCTTAACATAAAATCAAAATAAACAAAGTGAAAATAACTAGCATATTACAGCAAATACCTTTTTCTGGCCCCACAGTAATATTATTAACGCAAATGTAAATAAAAATCTCAAATATGAAGCAATAAATTTCAAACAATAAATTTCAAGCAATAAAAATCAGTCCCTGCTCGCCCGCGCCAACATTAAAAGCTGCACCTAAGTGTATAACATTAACAAGTATATAAACACTAAAACTGGGCCAACTTATAATATTAAAACAAATGTTATCTAAAAATTATGAAAAAAATGATAAATTCTCGAGCGCCATGTTGTCTTTTTTTTATATATCTATGAAGGAACAACAAAACCTAGTTAATGAATAATAATAAACAATTTATCAAACAAAATGAAAATAAAATAACAAGTTATACATAAGTTTATTCAATATATGATTGAAAACCTAAAAAAATCAGAAGTCATAAATTATTCTAAATTATACAAAAAACATTACCTTTTAACGGTTCTGTACATACACTGTAACTGGTAACTATGAAGCAGAATGGTTCATTTGGTGAGGTCAATGTCTTGCTTATTTATCCTTAAAATATGGAATTTCCTTGAAGTTTAATTGGCCAAATTTATTTGTAACAGTATGTAGAACTTGCGTTGTAAATGTAATTCAAGTAAAACTTGCCATTTAAATTAATAGAATACTAAATTACTGACTTATACGTGCCATTAAAAATATATTATAAAAATGCCATATAAAAGTATGCATTAAAAAATATGAGTAAAATAATTGCAAAGTAAGTGCAAGGTGAGTACTTAAAAAAAAGTACTTAAGGAAAAGTGCCTAAAAAAAGCAAAGGCTTTAGTTTTAAATATAATGAGAAAAAAAATAACTTACCACCAAAATCTGATGGCACCAAAATATAAAAAAACTAAGTAGAAATCATGCTTAGTGCTGTAATATTCAGCATTAAGTGAATAAAAAAAAAGCTTTCAGAATAACTCAAGTGTATTTCCCCCTAAAGTCTTCACGCTTACGCGGATACAATAATATAAATCCAATTTTTTTATGAAATATTACACCCAAAAGATTTGTTCTAGGAAATGCCAATTAAATTGCCATTCTCAATTCTACATATTAATAATTAAAAACTTTTCTGATATTACGCCAAATAAATGAACGATTCTTAAATTAATGTACTTTTTAATACAACCACAAAAAAAGGTTGTTACACTGTGGCAAATCTTCTTGAAGTAATTGAAGATATCTTTCGTCTGTCAGAGAACCATCAAAAAGAAGTTCCTATTACATCAGGATTGATAATACCACCCTACACATTCATAGTCCACTGATACTGGTAATCTACTTGTCGTACCCAGTTTGGAGTGATTATTATGTTATTAACGACTCCTACGCTATTAAAACTTGCTTAGTCGCTAAATAGCACAAAGTCAACAAAATTGGCTTGGTTAATTTTGTCTAGAATAGTATTGCAAAATGCGGCATGGGTTGCTAAATCTTGCGGTCGTAGGCTTTTATGCAAACACAAATGGTATGTGTGATATTTATGTTTGCTTATAATTATTTGTATTTAACTTTTGTTCAGATCTACTTGTACCGCAATCTGACGAACACTTACTTGACGATTTTCTTCTAAATTTAAGAAAACTGTCAACTCGTTTTTTTCGTTTGCAACTGTACAATTTTGTACATCTCTTTTTTTTGTACATTGCATTTCCTGTCTCTTCAAATCGTTCTCGAAGAAGTTGATACGCTTCACGTCTTGCATGTCTAGCTAAAGGGTATTTTTGTTTATAAATCCTGGACGCAACAAACAGTTCCTATCAGCTTGTCCCAAAACATAGATCGTATTAATCAGCTCTACTTTTGAAAAATTCATTGCACACTAAGTAAATAACGAAGTCACTATCAGATAATTATCTGACAATTCTTCACGAATTATTTATAATAAGTGGCCTTCATTTGTTAAGTTGTTAAGAAACAGAAAACTAAGCTACTGTTATTCATTGTGTTCTTTAATTCCATTTTAAAGTTTATCGCTATGCAGTTCTGCGAGTAAATAATTATTAAGCGTTGCTCTTTTATAGTGCAAAATGTTGAATTATGTCATACACCTATACCTTCACGGATTTATAGCAGTTAGCATTGATTGCTTCATTTTTGTTTTTCTGTGAATTATGATATAATCTTTATTTTATATTGTGACAAATTCGACAAAAATAAAAAATATGTACAATTTTCAAATTTATCACTAAATAATTCAAAAATACTTTGGAATAGGTAGTAAAAAGTGGGTATCTACTGAAAGCCCGTAAAAAATGCTATTCAAATCTGCAATAAAATACAGGATGTGCCATTAAAAAAATGAGAAAAATAACATTGAGCAAAATGGACCATCTTGCATATGCAAAGAAAAGAGCCTGCAATCTGATTTAAAACTAGATAGGTTGGAAAAAGAAATCCCAAAATTTCACTCTGATATCTTTCAAGATCGCGGAACAGGAGCCTACCTAATTGACTAATTCTTTTATATAGAAATGTCAATAACTTAGGAACCGTTAGTCGTAGACCCCATAGTACCTTATATTAAAACAAATAAAAAAATAAAAAAAAAATTTTTTTCGATGTTACAAAGGTAAATTGCACCACGGTCTAGCTCAGTGAGGTAAAAACTTATAAAACTTACTGAAATTGAGAACTCGTTTATCAGGAGTGAGGAAAGCAGAGATATTTTTATAGATATAATCAGTATTAGCATTTGTTTTATTGAGCACCACTCAATTTCTAGGTTTAATAAATAAAATACAACAAAAATTGAGAAAGATTGTATCTGAAAACATAATAGGTAATCTGAATAAGCACTAAACATCTGTATTTTTAAGTACATTTAATAAAGTAAAATGTCTGATTAATATCAGAATAAAATAACTAAAACGATACTTCTTGTACGGCCTTACAATCTTAAAATTACTAAATTAAACACTGTAGATAAGCTTACAATCTATGTTTACTTAAAATTCCAAATGCAATCTATTCAACATGTATTCAATAATGAAACGTGTATTGACCTATGTCAACCAATTACATTTGTGCTAGGTTATGAACTCAAATGTTCTTATTTCAGGAGCAGGACTCTTTTTTTTAACCGTATCAAAATAACACAAACTGATTTGTTATTTAGTTAAACTTCACTAAAAGGATAAGTACTTACTTGTACAAAATAAATATTTTAATCTCGTCTTAAACGAACTGTAGCTTGAGAACTTTCATTTCCAATTCCAAGACAAATATACGATAATGTAAAGGTAATTTCCATTTGTAATTATCGTACAAATAAACGAAACAGAAACGTATACGTAAGCACTATACGTTTCATCTGTCTTCAACACAAAAATTAGACGAACGGTAGCCTATGGTAACATTCGATTATTGGCACCAAATGTTGACCCTACAATAATTGAAAGATATAACGACGAAAGCAGATTAGAACGACGAAAGCTGTTGATATAACGACGAACGCAGAATATGTATAACAGCATATGTGGTTGATGCCAAACAAAGGCATCTCCATTTATGTTCATAAAGATGACATTGCATTATCTCGCCATTTTAACAAAGTACTGTTCGTGACGTCATACCCACGCTACTCAATGATACGTAAATTTACTAAAATAAAAGTTCTTTCTTAAGATAAACGGTTTCCTTGTTCCCACCTTTGTTCCATATTCTTATTCCCTATTAAATACAATATATAGAAAATGTAATTAGACGCCTTTACATACATTATAAAAGGGAAGCAAAACTTAAAAAAGATAACGTCTTAAATGCACGGCATAATAAACGGAAATGTATAAGCATGTTCAATTCACTTTGCGCATAGAAATAAAATTGAATGTCTAAAGTATACACAGGGACGTTCGTAATTATGTAGACTGAAGAGAAAATATTGAGAAATAAAAATTTAATTATTGAACGAAAAAAGAAATGCTTAAAAATAGTAATGTAATGTAAATATACTTATCAATAATAATGCAAATTTCGAAACTTAAATCAAGGTAACGACAGACAAGAATTGGCACGTAACAATATAACTTTACTCAGCATTTAACAGAGAATTCAAATATATAAAAATATATAGTGTTCCATTACACAAATTTAGTGTAGTACCCAAAAATGGGACACCCTGTACATACAAACATATTTTTACAAGATGCTCCTCATTATTGACTACAATAATCTGTTATAAGATTTTTTATTAAATCAGCAGTATAGACGTAATCTTCCAACACCAGATCGTTAGAACATGATATATATATATATATATATATATATATATATATATATATATATATATATATATATATATATATATATATATATATATATATATATATATATATATATTATGTAACGAACCGCAATTCCTTACTACAGAATTTTTTAATTAATTATTTAACAATCAGCCCTCGTAAAAGAAATGATGTAAGATTTCTTAGTATTCAAACACCTGCAATGCCTAATTTAATATTTCTTAGTATTTCGTTTCATTGCACAACCAAAAATTAATTTGTTTCCCCTCCAACGTAGATCTCATAAAACATCGAATGTTTTATACGTCAGAGTAATCTCCGCCAATTACAGATAGGATTCCCCCAAACGGAAGCCACCACCGCCTACCGAGAGTCCCCTATAAAAACCGCGCCGCGCACCTTAACAAAGAAAGAGAAAAAAAGGAAGAGAAGAAGAAGAAGAGAGTTTTTATCCGATCCTAGCGAAAAGTTCCATCGCGCCTCGTGAACGCATCCCGCCGCCGAGAATTATTTAGTTGGTTTTACCAGCTCCTGTATTAGTTAGTCCGTTAGAATAACTCCTGTTCCAGAAAACCTGCACGTGACGATTTTTTGAAAGTAAATCGCCGCAGACCTAGTGATAGCCGCCGCGAGTTTAGCTCCCTGTATTTGCCAATGCGCACCGCGAATCTTTTGTAAATAAATAGCTATCCTCGATCTTTGTGATTAACGACACGTAAGTCTGTAGAGTAATTCATTACACACAGAACACACACAAATCCCTCAGGCAGCGACGGGCTAAGTCCCGAAGCAGCCGAGTGTACACACAGATTACACACAAAACCCTCAGGGAGCGCGGGCCAAGTCCCGAAGCAGTCGAGTGTACACACATACACCTACAAAAGCCCTCAGAAAGCGACGGACCAAGTCCCGAAGCGATGGGGTGTGCATACACCACCTACATATAGCAAAGGTGTCGACGGGTCAACCGAAGTCACCTAGATCACTACACTCTACCATACACCTGACGACGGGAGCTAGGTAGGACTGTACAGCACTGCAGCTCTCAACATTTGCTCTCACTTACATTCCAAACACCTGCAATCACCAGCTCGCTGGTGAACACCGAAGTGCCTGTAATCGCAAACGAATGAAACGTAGAGTATCCATCAAAGACCTGTAGAGAAGAAAAACCGTACATCGATAACCACGCACGTAGTAATTGGATTTCAAGAAAGCAATCAATTAATTGTTTCCCACCAGCTTATTCCGCAAGTATAAAAACGCCTTCATTAAATTCGCGTTTTGCGCGTATATACTTAGGTAACTTTCGCTTGCATCTACGTGAGATTTCGTTCATTTACATAAAAGAAATCACCACCATAAAATTACATCCCAGAAGATAACGCGCAAATATATTAATTATACAACCAAACTTGTATAATCCGCCCAACCTAAATTTAATGCGAAAGTAAACCTCTGAAAATATTAATTTTATCGAACGTAATAGATCGCGAAGGTAAATTGTTTCACGAAGCATACTCGCCTGTCCGTCTTCCAGTAATTACTAAAGTTAAAGCAGCAAGCAAGTAGGCCGGTGAGCGCTGGTCATGCGTACGACTGTGAGCTCGGGATATCGATTTTCACTAGTGACCCACATCTGCGCAACCCCCGTTTTAAATAAACAGTAGTTTGTTTATTTATTCTTTTCTTTTGTAGACAGGGCCGTATCCAGCATAAATAATTAATTAAACGCAACGTTTAAACATTACGTTCCTCATTGAGTGTAACTAGGGAGTATTAATATTTGTTTACAGAAACGACTTCGACAAAACTAAGCCGCCTTCCCAAGTGAGTGGAATAGGACATCCAAATTCTCCGTACCAACAGGTTAAGCAAAGCTAAAATTAAGTCCTAAATTGAATGGTGTAGCGTTTTGGATGGGATACTTAAATATCCGTTAAATTAATAGTAAATGTTTCATGAAACTGCCCTTTTTTAATACTCGGACTGCTCTACAATGTTAGCCCACACACAGAGTGGCACCGTATAGTAAGCAAAAAATATGTAAATAGCGAGTGTTGATAACAATCAATAATGGACTGACGCGTTTAAACGATTCGAAAAAGGTGTTAAATAAGTATCTCTTGAGACAAATATACTATAATTTTTCCTTTTTGTAGGTGTGGTACACCTAACCTGAACAGTTACACCTTAAATCCTAAAGTAGATTATACCAAATATGTATATCTAAACACACTAATAAATGCTAGATCAAATTAAGGCAAACAAGTATTAACACTGCAACTTATATCACAACCCGCATCAATGCATTATAAATCATGGAACTGTGTGTGTGTGTGTGTGTGTGTGTGTGTGTGTGTGTGTGTGTGTTTGTGTGTGTGTGTGTGTGTGTGTGGGTGGGTGGTGGTGCGTGCGTGAGTCGTGCTTGCGTGTGTGTGTGTGCGTGTGTGTGTGTGTGTGTGTGTGTGTGTGTGTGTGTGTGTGTGTGTGTGTGTGTGTTGTGGTGTGGTCAGTGGTGTTGTGTGTGTGTTGTGTGTGTGTGTGTTGTGTTGTGTGTTTTGTGTGTTTGTGTGTTTTGTGTTTGTTTTGTGTGTTTTGTGTGTTTGTGTGTTTTGTGTGTTTTGTGTGTTTTGTGTGTTTTGTGTGTTTTGTGTGTTTTGTGTGTTTTGTGTGTTTTGTGTTTTGTGTGTTTTGTGTGTTTTGTGTGTTTTTGTGTTTTGTGTGTTTTGTGTGTTTTGTGTTTTGTGTGTTTGTGTGTTTTGTGTGTTTGTGTGTTTTGTGTGTGTTGTGTGTTTTGCGTGTTTTGTGTTTTGTGTGTCTTTGTGTTTTTGTTGTTTTGTGTGTTTGTGTGTTTTGTGTGTTTGTGTGTTTTGTGTTGTTTTTGTGTTTGTGTTTTGTGTGTTTTGTGTTGTGTTTGTTGTTTTTGTGTTTGTGTGTTTTGTTGTGTTTTGTGTGTTTTGTGTTTTAGTGTGTTTGTGTTTGTGTTTTTGTTATGTGTTTTGTGTTTGTTGTGTTTTGTGTTGTGTTGTGTGTTTTGTTGTTGTTTGTGTTTGTGTGTTTGTGTGTTTGTGTTGTGTTTTGTGTTTTTGTGTTGTGTTTGTGTTTTGTGTGTTTGGTGTGCTTTGTGTGTTTTGTGTGTTTGTGTGTGTTGTGTGGTGTGTTTGTGTGTTTGTTGTGTTTTGTGTGTTGTGTGTTGTTGTGTTTGTTGTTGTGTTGTTGTGGTTGTGTGTCTTTGTGTTTGTGTGTGTTGTGTGTGTTTGTGTGTGTGTGTGTTTGTGTGTTTGTGTTTGTGTGTGTTCGGTGTGTATTGTGTGTGTTTGTGTGTGTTTGGTGTTTGTGTGTGTCGTGTGTTGGTGTGTGTGCGTGTGTCGTGGTGGTGTGCGTGCGTGTGTGCGTGTGTGCGTGTGTGTGCGTGTGCGTGCGTTCGTGCGTGTGGTGGTGCGCGTGTGCGTGCGTGTGCGTGCGTGTGCGTGCGTGTGCGTGCGTGTGCGTGCGTGTGCGCGTGTGCGCGTGTGCGCGTGTCGCGTGTGTGCGCGTGTGTGCGCGTGTGTGCGTGTGCGCTGGCGTGTGTGCGTGTGGCGCGTTGGCGTGTGCGTTGCGTGGTGCGTGGTGTGTGCGTGTGTGGCGTGGTGTGCGTGTGTGTGTGGCGTGTGTGCGCGTGTGCGCGTGTGTCGCGTGTGCGCGTGTGCGCGTCGTGCGCGTGTGCGTCGTGTGCGCGTGTGCGCGTGTGTGCGTGCTGTGCCTGTCGCGTTGTGCGC
Organism: Vesta saturnalis; assembly: GCA_036346205.1. Lineage (NCBI taxonomy): Eukaryota > Metazoa > Arthropoda > Insecta > Coleoptera > Lampyridae > Vesta > Vesta saturnalis. The sequence continues at coordinate 845,058 of JARFJB010001782.1, forward strand.
TGTAGTGGCGGTGTGCGCTGTGTGCGCTGTGTGTGCGCGTGTGTGTGACGTGTGTGCGTCGTGTTGCTGGTGTTGTGCGGTCTGTGCAGATGTCGCGTGTGTCCGTCGTGTGCGTTGTGTGCGCGTGTGTGCGCGTTGTGCGTGTGTGTGCGTGTGTGTGAGTGTGTGTCGTGCGGTCTGCGCGTTCGCGTGCGCGTCTGCGTGTGCTCTGACGCGTCTGCGCGTCTGCGCGTCTGCGCGTGCCGTCTGCGCGTCTGTGTCTGTGCGTCTGTAGCCTGTGAGCCTGTGCGTCTGTGCGTCTGTGCGTCTGTGCGTCTGTGCGTCTGTGCGTCTGTGCGTCTGTGCGTCTGTGCGTCTGTGCGTCTGTGCGTCTGTGCGTCTTTGCGTCTGTGCGTCTGTGCGTCTGTGTGTCTGTGTGTCTGTGTGTCCGTGAGTGTGAACATGATATCGATCAGACCTTTTGATCTGCGGATAAACTTTTCAGGAACGCAGAACTCCCGACAGTGGCTGATAACATACACAGTTGTGAATTTTCTTCCAGCAATCTGGTCGCGTAAAGGGATCTATTAAGACGAACTTCTTTGCACACATTTAATGCTCAGAAGAACTATGAGATACGACATTTCAAGCGGATCGAGGTACTAGAAGTGATACTTAATTAATGATTATTCCTATATAAATTGACAGAATCATGTTTTTCCACTGGGATGCTACAGGATTAATAAAAGTCGTAAAAACTCATATATACGCAGCTTTGATCGAATTAAAAGTGGACAAATATGGTAAGAACTAAAAATCTGTAAAATTTAATAATATGCTAATACTAATATATGTTAGATAATTGGAGCTAATAGCCCTACGATCGAACCCATCTTTTTTCTAAAATTTATTTTAATATGCATTTACACTTTAAAATGCAAACGTTAAAGAATAGGAACTTATTGTAAATGTATTTTGAGTTTTTGTTTTAAATACATTTAGGCGTGTTCCTCTGCATGCGTACACAGGTGCGTGTGCGTGTGCGTGTGTGTGTTTGAGTGTGCGTGTGCGTGTGAGTGTGCGTGTGCGTGTGCGTGTGCGTGTGCGTGTGCGTGTGCGTGTGCGTGTGCGTGTGCGTGTGCGCCTGCGTGTGCGTGTGCGTTTGCTTGTACGTATGCGTGTGCGTCTGCGTCTGTTTGTGCGTGTGCGTGTGGGAGTGCGTGTACGTGCACGTGTGTGTGCGCGTGCGCTTGCGAGAGCGCGTGCGCGTACGCTTGCGTGTGCGTGTGCGTGTGCGTGTGCGTGTGCGTGTGCGTGTGCGTGTGCGTGTGCGTGTGCGTGTGCGTGTGCGTGTGCGTGTGCGTGTGTCGTGTGCGTGTGCGTGTGCGTGTGCGTGTGCGTGTGCGTGTCGTGTGCGTGTGCGTGTGCGTGTGCGTGTGCGTGTGCGTGTGCGTGTGCGTGTGCGTGTGCGTGTGCGTGTGCGTGTGCGTGTGCGTGTGCGTGTGCGTGTGCGTGTGCGTGTGCGTGTGCGTGTGCGTGTGCGTGTGCGTGTGCGTGTGTGTACGAGTGCGTGTGTATGTGAATATTTTAACAATTTGGTCACATTGCATTACTAACGTTAATTATTACTTAAACAAGAAATTATATAATTACCTAAGTTTGTATCTAGCAATTATTAATTGGGCCTGTTTGTTTTAGTTCTTATATTACACTTGATAATAGTGAATGGTTTTTGACGAACGTAATAAATTTACGATTTAGTCGTTTATCATTGCGTAAGAAACTTACAATGAGATACCATTTTGTATGTAAACTTGAGATACACCTGCCTTTTTACCTTCCAAACTACATATACATATGTAGGTGTAGAAGTTTTTGCAATCGACCTTTTTTTTTGTTTTTGCTAAATCTCATTTTACAACGTTGGACGAAGCTTCTCTAAAATCTGCTTGTGGGCGTATTTTCAGGTGTGCGAGTGTGTGTGTGTGTGTGTGTGTGTGTGTGTGTGTGTGTGCGCGCATGTGTGTGTGTTTGGGTTCGTGGATGTGCCTGAATGTGCGTCCGTTCGTTTGTGTGTTTGTGTATGGATGTGTATGTATGTTGATTCCCACGATAACTTCAGAACGAGAACATGTACGTACCTAACACTTTGTATTTAAGCTTGTATTTATTTTTTCTGGAGCTGATTTTGGAAGAAATTTATTGGCGTAGAGAGGATGGTTTATTAGGAACTGTTTTTGATTTTTATCAAACATTTCTGAAACAGCTGTATGTTTCAAAGGTATAAAAATAGCAAAGTATGTACATTAATCATATAGATGAATTATGTTGTATGAATTGTTTTGCTATAACGCGTAATTTACAGGTAAAAGTCTCGTAAGGCAGAATTTAAGTGTTAGTTCAATATTTTTCAATACGTGAGTAATGATTAATTTTATAGGAAATGTGTAGATACATTTTTTTTTAAATTTAATTTTACATAACTTGTCTTTATAAATTCTCTTAATAAGTGTAAACATTAAATAAGTATTTAAAAATTATTATTAATTTTATTAAATACATAAATAAAGTTTACTAGTATTCGACCTAGACTGTATTTGCTAAGTACGTACCATGCCACTATTCAAGAATCGATGCAAATTTTGTCTTTATGTATGTAGAACTGATGTAAATTCTAAATATAATGAGATTACAGTCAAATTATTTATATTAATGGAATGAATCCTTGCGATATTGCAGCCTCACATTCCATTAATAATATTTATAGTAAAAATTTGATGAATAATTTAATTATATTACCTGAACTTATTCGTTCATAACAAAAGACTTATAATAATTTATGATTAGAACTTGCTTTGTGTGAATCCTTGCGATATTGCAGGCTCACACTTCCATTATATAAGTAATATTGACTGTAATCTAATTATATTTAGAATTTGAACTCAGTTCGTTCATAACATAAAGACTTATAATTTGCATCGATTGGGGCTTCAACGCTTTGTGCGCAGTCCTGGTAGCGATATTAAGTACAGGTCGTGGTTCGACATCCTACCGAGGTAAACTTTATAAGTAATTTAATAGACTGTAATACTCATTATAATTTAGATATTTACCTGAACTCAGTTCGTACATAACATAAAGACTTATAATAATTAAATAAGCATCGATTGAAGGGCTTGTTTACCTTGAGTTGGCTAGCAGTTGGTAGCGCGTTGAAATTCTGTTAAGTTTACAGGTCGTAGATGTTCTGAATCCTATCTAACATGAAGTTTTAAACGTCTGTTTGACATAGATTACTGTTTTTTACAATAGTGCCTATTTTCGTAATGAACTTATTATAAAGGAGGTTACATAATTATACCTTTGAACTTATTCGTTCATTAACAATTATTTAATTCTTTATAATAATTCCAATAAGTATGATTGAAAATGCTTGCGTGTGTTCCACATCAGATGTATCTACTTAACATTATTTGGCTGTATTATGCAAAACTAGTTTGTTAAGTTTGACTAAAACTATTTAATGTCCCTTAGCCCCTATCTAACATGAAGGTGTGACCAATTTGTCTATATTTCGACATAGATTATTTGTTCTTGTAATTTTACAATAAGTGACCTATTTTCGTAATGAACTTATTATAAAGGAGGTTGCATAATTATCCCAAAGAAGTTGTTATTAAAATTATTTAATTCTTTTTAATTTCCATTTTGTATGTTGGAAGGTTGCGTGTTGTTCCACATCAGATGTATCTATTAACATTATTTCTGTATTATGCAAAACTAGTTTGTTTGTTTGACTAAAACTATTTAATTTTGCGTTTTCTCATAAAGGTGGTGACCAATTTGTCTATATTTCTACACCTACAATTAATTTGTTCTTTTGTAATTTTTAATAATATAGTAAAGAAAATTATATTCGTTATAATTTCTAGTAATAATTATAAAGTATGATTCAACAGTAATGTTTCACATACACTTAATTACCATATCATTTTTATTCTTTAGCATTATCGCATACTTAATTAATTTGTTTTGACATTAACAACTATCAATCATATTTCATGTTTAATTCCGAGGGCACTTGTTGTTGAACATCAGTTCTATAATTTTTTGTTGCTGCATGATTATGCCATAAACAATTTATAGGAAGCGGAAAATAATATTGCATTTTGATTTTAACATAAAAACGAAGGAGTAATCCTTTTTCATTGATTTTCTTTTATTTTCTATTGTGAGTAATCACAATAGAAAATGAAAGAAAATCAATGAGTATTTATAATATTTTGATATATCCTCCTAAGTTCTAAGTACAATTTCTTGATGTATCTAAGTATTTAAGATTACTAAGGGGGATTAAAAATTAAACAATAAAAAGCAGCAATGCAGTTTTTTTACAAAGCTTTTACAAGTGTAAAGGTGTAAAAGTGAACACCTTAATTTCCACGATTAGCTAATGCGGTATTATAATTAAACCTGACGAATCGCTCAGTATGTTGTCGTATTACGTTAGTAAGCTTTCTAAACTTCACATCTTTATCTTTAGCCTCCTTATTAATTTTGTGATGCTAAATGGAAAACATCTATTTTGGTCGATAAAATTCTATACTACTTTATTTAACATATACAATGTGCAATACATATGATCTACTTAAGTAATTATTTGGACATTTTTGACTTCAACTTTTTTGCAAAAAAAAAGTAGGTTTGATAAAGTCCAATTTTTTCAAATCTTTTAGTGTATTGATTTATTATAAGTTTTCTTATGAACGAATAAGTTCAAAAGTAAATAGGTAATTAAAAATTAATTTTAGTGTGTTGATTTGTGCGCTCATTAAAATGTGTGGTATAGAACACACACCCTTCCAACCTATAAAGTGGAAATTAAACGAAATGATGTAGTAAATTTTTTTGAGTTAAATTATATTATATATATATATATATATATATATATATATATATATATATATATATATATATATATATATATATATATATATATATATATATATATATATATATATATATATATATATATATATATATATATATATATATATATATATATATATATATATATATATATATATATATATATATATATATATATGTGTGTGTGTGTGTGTGTGTGTGTGTGTGTGGGTGTGTTTGACGTGCTAGTGCGTGCGTGTGTGTGTATGTGTGTGTGTGTGTGTAAAACATACATACAAAAATACACCATTAAAAACCCAAAAAAGCTCAGCATTCTAATAATGATTAATGTCAGATAGACATTTAAACCTCTTTATCAGATTTACGTTAATAAACATTTAGATGCCTACTTGAAAAAAAATTCCAAAGCCGACCGTGTATCAATAATATCGTAAATAAAGTTTATGCGATTTAAATCCATTTAATTATTTTTTAAGGTTTATTTGCTTTCTTGTCAAGAAATTTATTAAAACATTTGTATAATGTGGATTCATTTTGAAGAAATATATCTAAACACTTCCTATAAAACTTATTGTTATTCAGGCATTCAATAATTTAAAAGAATAACACTTTCCGCCTGAAGATTTCTCCCAAAATCTAACCGGCTCCAGGAGAAATGAAAACAATCTTCTGTACCTACACATGTTATATGTAATATGTAATAAACATGTGTTTTCGAGAAGCTGTCTTTCCTGATGTTTTAAAAATTAATAAGGTTTTACCTTTATAGGGAAAGGACAATAAGGGTAACATTGAAAGCTACCGCCCTGTTTCTATCATACCAGTAACATCAAAAATTATTGAAACTGTTATCAAGAGCAGTTTAATAAAGTATTTTGAAGTAAATAATCTTCTAACTCAAAAGCAATCCTGTTTTCGAAGGGGTCTCGTTACATCTAAACCTGTACTTTCCATTACTAACGAAATTGTACAAGGTCTAGAAGAAAAAAACATATCAAGCTGTCTTTATATGATCTGCGAAAGTCATTTGGCTGCGCATCATAATATTCTTTTAAGTAAGCTACATTACTATGGTACTAGAGGTAATTGCCTAGAACTACTGCGCTCTTATGTTGAGAATAGAAAACAACTAGTTTTCTGTAATAACTCATTTTCGAAAATAAAAAACATTTCGACTGGGGTACCCAAGGTTATATTTTGAATTCTCTCTTTTTCATTATTTATGTAAATGATTTAAATTTGTTTTTTAGTCCTAGTAAATGTATTCAATTCGCTGACGATACGACTCTCATTAACACCAATTATAATCTTAATAATTTGGAGCAGGATTGTGCAATCGACCTTAGTAAAGTCGAATGCCGATTTACACAAAACAGATTAAACCTAAACAAACTGTGTAAGAAACTCTCTAGCATACTGTTTCTAATTCGAAGATTCAATAATGTTGATGAAGGTTCAGTACTCAAAACTGTATATTATACTGTTTTCCTCTCTCATATTGTTTAAAGAGTTGTGTTGTGGGTTAATTCACCTGAAGCTAACCGAGTTTTCAGATGACAGAAACGTGCGATTAGGTAATAACCTGAGTCTGAGTTTTAGAGAACACTTTCAATGCCTTTATCAACTTAGGTATTATGCCACTACCATCATTTTTTATTTATTACACACTATTAAAGATTCGTGCGATGAAAGATACCATGTTGACACATTCTGATATACATCCTATGAAACCAGAAATAGTCAAAATTTATATATCCCTAGATTTCATTTATCCAGAAAGTCTGAATATTTTGATGTGGTTTTGTTTAAATACAACGCTCTGTATTTTATGTCATTTCTAGATTATACGTTAAAAATTAAGTCAACTTTATTCAACGTTCCCTATACCTATTATCGCTTACCAATTTTGAGAATTTAAACAAGAACTAAAAACACGGAATCCTCTTACTTTAAGTGACACAAATTTATATCGATTTATTCTGATCTTTAAGGCTACCATTTTCACTGTGTAGGATTTCGATATTTAGTACAGGGTGTTTAGGAAAAGGATTCCTATTTTATATTTTTCCAACATCAAAAACCCACTTAACATAGATGGACCACCCTATATAGTTTTTATTTATGTGAAATAACTTTTCAGTTTCTGTCAAACACTATGAGAAATGCGTAAGTCTAAAATTAATGATTAAAAAGTTAAGATCTTTCTCTAAAATTTCTATGAAAACTTTTTTGTTTACATTCTAGTAGGTAATGATTCTAAAAGTAAGTTATTGCTTCATTCATAGAGCTGGCGGCTGTCTTTAAACTTAGTGTTGCGTCAAATACTGTCAACGAATAAAGCAAGGTTTGTTGTAGATAATGAAGACAATGTGTCGTAAGTTATATGCTCAGTGGTTGATAATGCAAATGTAAGTTTACGGTTTTTAGAACAAGAATTTTCGAGTCTTTTAGATGAAATTTCTTTAGATGTTAGAAACAAAATGTGGTTACAGCTAGATGGTGCCTCTCCGCATTCTAGTGGGAATGTAAGGAATTATTTGGATAGACAACTCCCCAATAAACGGATTTGAAGAGGAGGTCCACATGAATTTCCACATAGATCTCCTGAATGAACTAGCATAGGTTCCTTTTTTTGGGGTTACATTAAAAATTTAGTTTATAACACTACACCTACCACTGCTTATGACATGAAGATTAGAATAAAAGATGCGGTTGCTACACCAGATATCCTAGAAACGTTCGGAGATCTTTTGAAAAACGGGTATTCAGCATTTATTGTAGTATGTTTTGTTTTTTTTTTTCATAAACGATTACGTCTTGGTTTGGTTTTATTTTTAATTAAGTTTTTTCCCGTACCTATTTATCACCTACAATTCAATAATCATTACGTACTAGCATGTAAACAAATTTTAGAGAAAAGTCTTAATAATTATGCATAACTCACAGTTTTTGATAGGAAATGAAAAGTTATTTCACGTAACTAAAAATTATATAGGGTGGTCCATTTAAGTTAAGAGGGTTTTTGATGTTTAAAAAATATAAAATGGGAATCCTTTTCCTAAACATCCTGTACTAAGTATCGAATCCTACACAGTGCAAATGGTACCCTTAAAGGTCAGAGTAAATCATATACCCGTAAATTTGTGTTACTCAACGTAGGAGGTTTCTATGTTTTTAGTTCTTGTTTAAATTGAATATTTTTCTTAAAATCACAATTTTGTCAAAATTTGTAAGAGATAGTTATAGGGAACGTTGAATAAAATTTACTTAATTTTTAAGGTATAATCTAAAAATAGCCTGAAATTCAGGGCGTTGTATTAAAAAAAAACTTTGATATATTACAATTTTCTGAACCACCCTGTATAATTGAAAATAATTGACAAAAATAGTCCTTATCAATTTACATATGTTACTAAAAAAAGAGACCGAGGGAATAGTTGTGGGTCACCCTGTATGTAGGTTGGAACGTAAACAGGAAAATTCTTTTCACGTTTTCCTCTGCCACACACTAATTGCGCATTTGAGGGTTTCTCTGTAGAGTGCTAATCTACCTACCAGACTAATCCGGATTATACCGATATACTTCTAAAACAAGCGGTGTTTATAATGCCCGACTTCGAGGTGAAAAAAGTATTTTCTTCGCTATTTTATGAAACCCAACATCCACGTACTTTTTAAGTCTACTGTCTATCTGGCTAAATTGGGGTATATCAAATACTGTAACAACCCTTTTTTGTGTTGTATAAAATATACCTCAATTTAAGATCTTTCCTTCATTTAGTTCTAAATACAAGAACATTTTAATTATTGAGATGTTGGGTATGAGGTAGGCAACTTAATTTGCATATCTTCTTAGTGCATAAAGATTGATATTCCTACTTTCAATTTTCATTCATTTCTTATCTTATAAGTAACGCGTCTGCGTTAAGTTATTCTGTTCTTATCTTGTTGGCAGAACCGCTTCATCTACTTCGAAATCCTCCATTTTCACTTCCTGTTTTAATGTCGAAGCATGAAGCTGCTTCTTTTTGATTGTATCTAATTTTATGTGAAAGCGCCATCAATTTGGTGGTAAGAGATATTTTTAATACATTTACATAAAATTAAAGCATTTTGTTCTTTTTAGGCGTTTTTCTTTACGTCTTCTTTACGTATTTTTTATACCATTTTTTACTTTAATTACTCTTTTATCATTACTTCAATTTACAACGTAATGGCATCTTAAGTACGCATTTGATTTTATTGTTGCGTACATTTTTCGTTTTATGATTGCAAATTTTTTTTGAATGAAAAACATATAATGTAATAAGAAGTGGATTTAACAATTTTAAGAAGAAATTGATGCGGATTTTTTTAAAGATAAATTCAGTTTGGGGTTCGGCTGATAACATTATGTCAAGATTGCACAATGATGACGTAAGAATGACTTCATGCAGGTTTACCGCTTCGTAATCATATTTAGATACCAGTTGTTGTCAAAAAGAAAAGTTTGTGTACAAAAATTTCTAAGGTATTTATTTAGTGATTTATTTAGTACATTAAGCATAATTTTAAGACCTTCATTATTTCATCATTACATTTGATATTTAATAAACATAGTCTGTATATTGTTATTTTTTTTACATTTTTGTAACTTTAATTGTTCCGATGTTTAGAAAAAAACAATTTGGCGTCCGAGATAACTTCATTAATTTTTTACATTCTTTATTATTGATGGTAAGTGGTAATTAAGCAAATCTTTTTATTTGAACCGGCCCTATTAATTTACCGACATGAGCCAAAGGCACAATTATGAGTGGTGTAAGGTTAGTATTTTTTGGAGAATTTATTATTTCATTAACTTTATAACTTACTTATTATTATTTAAAATTTCACATACCTATACACGTTACAACCTTTTTTTATTACAATAATTGGTGCTATTAAGAGTCTGTATAGGATACCAATAACCTTCCAGGAAGTAACAAGTGCACGCTTTGATAAGAGTCCTCAACCTGCATAGTTTATTTGTCTGTTCGTAAGCTACGTTACATCTATCGCAAAGCGTTCACATCTATTATCAGATTTCGTTTGCATATGACGGTATTGCATAGACACCATACATACTGTGAGTGCAATCTATTTTAGTTTCACTGCCGTTTGAAAACTAATGTAGGCTTACTATAGACTACGTATTTGCTTAGTTAGAGCTATCTGTATGATAGACTAGATAGTGTATGATGAACGGCTTAGAAACCTGGGGAAAGACACAAAAGTAATGCGTGGATCGGAGTGTGGATCGGACCACATTTTGGTTATATCTAGAATGTATTTAGGGCAAAAGTGGGTCTGGAGAAGGAAAGCAAACGTAGTGCGGATGTCCAGAATTAGGGTAGACAAACTAATGGATAATGGTGCGAGAATAAAGTACGCAGATGCTGTGAGTAAAGAGTTGAATGTGAATGAAACAGTGTGGAATGAACAAATTAAAGGCACCGACGTTGAAAGTGCATGAATAAGCTTGAAAAACTGCGTTGTCAATTGTGCCGTGCGGATATGTGGAAGAGCGACTGTAGGTAAACGGAAGAAATGTGCTTGGTCGAATGAGTCTGTAAAAAAGGCAGTATATAAGAAAAAAGATGCGTACATGGCAATGATTGCTACAAAAGAATGAAACTGAGAAAAGCGACTGTATGAGGTGTACAGATTAAGAAACAAACAAACGAAGGAGGCAGTAAAAATAAGTAAAGAGGAAGTGATGGCTGTGGAAGGAGAGAAAATGCACAATGATTTTGAGGGAAACAACAAACTCTTTTGGAAATGGGTCAAAAATACAAAACGTGGCCCAAAACGTAACACTGCAGGAGTGGTGGACATGAGCAACGAAATAGTATGGGACGATTGTGAAGTGAGGAAATGCTGGAAGGAATATTTCGGAAAGCTGTGCAGTAGTGAGGAAAGTAACTGAAGGGTTAAATAAGAAGAATGTAGAGGGAATAGTGAATAAAATTGAGAAGTATATTGGGACAAATGAGGTAGAGAAAACAGTAGGAAGGATGAAAAACGGTAAAGCGGCAGGCGTAGATGAAATCACTGGTGAAAAGCTAAAGTATGGGGATGCAAAGCTTATACGAAAATTGTGTAAATTATTCAATGCATGTCTTAGGAGTGGAAATGCTCCCAGGGATTGAACTACAGAGGAATAAGTTTACTCAGCGTGCCTGGTAAAATATTTGGAAGAATACTGATTGATACAGTATGAGAAACTACACAAACTAAGATTTGGGATGTGGAGGGTGGCTTCATGCCAGGGAAACTTTGTGTTGACCAGATGGTTGCTCTCCAGCAGGTGACCGAAAAATGTTTAAGGGTAATAAAGAAGCTGTACTGTGCGTTTGTAGATCTGGAGAAAGCATACGACAGAGTAAATAGGGAGAAGCTGTGGGAAATATTAAATAAATATGGCATAAATAAATGTATAATAAATGGAATAAGGACAGTATGCAACGGTAGTCGGGTATGTGTTAGGGGGGAGGAGATGTGAGTGAATACCTTAATATTGAGCTAGGAGTGCGACAAGGCTGTGTGATGTCACCGTGGTTTTTCAATAAATACATGGATAAATGTGTTAGACAAGCATGTAGCGATACAAATGGTGTAATGGTTGGAGACGTAAATGTATGACTTCTAGTGTATGCAGATGACACAGTCTTATTAAGTGACAGTACGGATGAGCTACAAACCGCTCTGAGGAAGTCTGTGAGAGCATGGACCTAAAAGTAAACGTGAACAAAACTAAGGTTGTGGTGTTCAATCGGGAAGGTGGAGAGGAAAGTGGAGTATTTACTCTTCAAGATGAAATTGTGGAGCAAGTGGACGTGCTGGTATATCTCGGTAGAATGTTTACTGCAGATGGTACAATGGAGGGCGGGATTGAGCGAAGGATCAATGCTGGAAGGAAAGTGATTGGAAATATGTGCATGACACTGAGAAATGAAAGCATGAGCCTATCTGCGAAACAAGCAATCTATAATGGCGTGTTTGTCTCGTCAGTACATGAAAGTGAGACATGGGTATGTCAAAAAAAGCACGAAAGAAAATCAAATGGGATATTAGAATCTTGAGAAGCGCATGTGGTGAAACGAAAAGCTACAAGATAAAGAATGAATGCACAGTGACGGAGTGTGGCGAGGAAAAGACGATAACGGATAGATATAAAAGTAGCACATTACGTTGGTTTGGTCACATTGAAAGAATTAACAACACAATATTAACGAAGCAAATATATTGTGGATGAGGTTAGAGAAAAGGCTGGTCCTGGTAGGCTGCGTAAAGCTTGATTGAATGTAGTAGAATGTATGATAAAGGAAAGATAAATAATGGGTTTTAAAAATAAAAAGGCATGTCAGAGACAATGTATCAATCTTTTGGAAGCTAGGGAGGTATGCGAAGATAGGAAAGCATGGAGAAAGATTGTGAATGAAAAATAAATAAGAGACAGAGATTGTTTTGCCTACCCCGCAAGGAAATGGCGTGAAGGTTGAGTTAAGTTAAGTTAAGTTTAAGTCTCTGTGTGTTACAGCGAGACTTGTTATTCATAAATGGCAATCTATGCTTGGTGCCCGTAATGTGTAGACAATCCAATTTTGACTGTGATGCCCTGCTACCTTTCACATAGATACGTTCATAATCGCTCACATGAAAGTGTTCGTTCTGGCCAAAACGCTATTAATAAATTTATGTGGTCACGTTGGATAGTAGCTGTTTTAATAGAACCGCGCACTGAACTGTATACCACTAAATCTAGCTTTGTCTGTTTGAATTTAATTCATTATATAATCTATTTTACGTTTATTGTCAGTGTACAATTTTAGACTAATTTTGAGAGCAGCTTTTTTTACTGGTCTCGAATATTGTCTAAATCCAGTTAGTTGAATCCTTAACACTCGTTACGCTTATACTGTTTTTTGACCGATGCCTTCTTTTTGTTATTTTGTTGAGTTGTCACTGTTTCTATAGGTACAAATGAATACATGAAACACTTATTTTAACTTATAGTTCTAGAACAGTAAGTAATTACTTACCCCCATGTTTGCTTGTAACAATCTTAGCAACAAACTATGAAGAGTAGAATCAACCTGCCAATCTAAACGTAGGCATTTATACAACAAATTCCGGTGAAGTAATGTAAAGTATTTGTTTCGGTTACTCTATTAATAAATGCGTTTGGGTTATTTTATTCAGATTATTTTTTGCAACTGCAAGCTGATGTACGCTTCGGTTCCAATTAAACCTAAAGTAAGTTCACTAGAGGTTTCGCTTCAATTTAAGTTTTATTTAATGGTTCTTTTAATTATAGTCAAACTGTTTAGTTAAGAAAGGAATAGCCTATTTAATTTTTTTGTGGCAACGTTCAGTTTAATTATTGCCCTCTCTACTCAACGACTACTTAACCATTAAACTCTCAATACTTCTCTTTCAGTTACGTTATTTTTCATTGCTGCCTATTCCTACCTTATCTTCCCTGTGCTGAGCTTTTGGAGGTTCAATAAAGTAAAAACTTATGACGTCTTTTTGTTCGGCTAATTTCTCTTTCTACCCGATCCTTTGCGCCGTATATACCCACATACGTAGTGCCTCCTACGTATACTGAACACCGACGTTTTCTAATGGAACCGTTGCAATAGGAATGCAGCAGTAGCCACGTTGGGCAAAATCCGGAGTTCAGAGGGACTGATGCCGAACAACGTCATCACGGCGTTGCCCAAACAACTTAAACTTTTTTTTTACAATGAAAGTGTATACATATGGCTTTGTTTTCCTACTGAATGGAAATTTAAACAACTTGAAATCTTTTTGTTCAGTAGGTAACACTTTCATGGCAAATTCATAATTTGAATAAAGCTTTCAAACAATGAATTAGTTTTAAATCACGGAAGCCTAGTAATTAATTTATTTCTTTGCTAGTAAAATAATAGAGCAGTGACACTCTTTTTTTATATGTTTAACGGTAAGTTTCAAACAATAGATTATAGTAAAGCGAATTTAAATCATGAAACCATCAAATCAATTTGTTTCCTGATAATGAATAGAAGCGTGAAATTATCCTTGTTGTTTAGTGTCTTTAGTGTAATCCCCCAACAAGAAATTATTTATATTGAGCTTAGTTACTTTGTTTGTATTGTAAGAAAAGAATTGAAATTTTTGTAGCTAACAGGATAGTATATAAGGAATTGACTCTGTATTCAACTCTCCCTTCTTTTTTTTCAAGTTTTAAAAGTTACTAACAAAAGTCAAAGTGTTGTGTTTTGTGATTACAAGTAAGTTTCAATTTACGTTACTTTCAAAAATTTTGAAACGCGGTTAGTGAAGAGCCGAGTAATCAGAAACTATTGTTCTTAACCTACGATAAATATAAAGTTAGGTTACCGATAATTTTCTATAACAATAAAAGTTTGTTTCGATTCAAGTTTACCGTATTTAAAAATCGGTTGATGTGTTATTGTTTTATTTATGTTTGACGAAAATAAAATTTTTAAAAGTTTTCTGAATTGATGTTTATTTTGCTGGTGCGACATATAATAATAATCAACAGTTTTACATATCGGGACCTAAAAAGGAAAATGAATCAGAATTAAAATTTTACGAACTTAAACAAAATTCTTAAATCGAAAATTTTACGAACATTTAAACAACACTTAACTAAAATAGAAATATAAATACAGTGCTTAGTTGAAGTTGCTTAATCCATTATAAACATTAACACGTTTACCAAAAAAGAAAAGTCATCGTTCAACTAGGTGTACGATGGTTGAAGAATAGAAGTTTTAGCAGCAACCATTTGAACTGCAAACCAGTACCATCGACTACAATTGGAAAGAAGCCTACAAAGTTTCTATATGGAACCAGCCAAATGAAGACACCCTTTGGAAATATGCTGATACACTTGTGAGTCGATTTAGCCATTACAATATATATATATATATATATATATATATATATATATATATATAATCGTCACTTTTAATACATAAACAAAAAAGTGGTATATAATTAAATATATAAACTTTTTTATTTATGTATTTAATTTGACAATTGTCATCAAATATTTCAAAACTTAATTCTTTCTAATTCTATGTAAACGTTTACAAAAAATTTTATTCGCAACACGTACACTGTCACATCTTAGGTGATCGGCCTTACATTTTATCCTTCAGCTGCACCTCGGGTAAAAAAGAACGGCCTCACACTAAGAAATGTGTAAACAGCGCACTAGTTACCAAAATAACTATTTATGCTTTAAGTAAAATGGCTATAACATACCTGCATATATCCGTTGAACGTACTGCAGCAAATGCGCAACAAGTAGTTCTTATAATGTTTAGGAAACCTGAAATTTATTAATACTCTTATTTAATTATTATTTTTTAAATGTACTATTGAAACTCACCTGATAAAAGCGTAATAACGACTGATAAAGAACCATATGTTACATTGCTCTTATATACGTCACGCGCCGTACGTTACAGGTTGTTCTAGCAGAATAACAAATACGTTGCACTTTACAGGTTATTTTACAGTAAAAGTAATTTTTCTAGACAATGCTACAGAGTAATTATCACAAGCCAAAGGTGAATATTCAAGACTATTTATCTGCTGCAGATTTATCACATCCACGCTATTTTTAGCAAATTCTTATCAATATTAAAACTACATCAACTAGCGCAAACACTAAATTTGATACTAGGTAATATTTACCTAATATGTAATCAATGAAGCCTAGAATTTATTGATAAAATTAATGATTCAGGTATATATATATATATATATATATAATATATATATATATATATATATATATATATATATATATATATATATACATATCTTACCTTACGTGAAGCCTAAAATTACCCAGTCATTATATTTAAAAATAAAATCCAAAAAACTATTTTCCGAGATATCTTTTGTACATGCAGAAAGTTTACGATGTAATTATAATGAGAAAGAGTTTAGGATACACATTATTTAACTCAGTTAAATTATTCAAATTCGTTTATTAATATGCACGACTCGCGCGGAGTTTCTATCTCATGTTTAGAGTGCTTATGTAGATATAGCGTCTGAAACATTTCATGCGTAAAACGGAGATAGCTCAGAGAATAATTTTTTAACAATTTAAACTATTATAGTTAGATACCTAGTAAAAAATATGTACCTAGTCACACCCAAGTAATAGTAATTATTGATTGCCCCTTTCAATTGGCACATTCTATATTAAGAGTATAATTTGTATATAGCTTTTAATTCTAAATAACTTTTCCTTATGACATTCTTCTGCATTGTCAAAAAATAAGGTACATTACTCTTGAACAAAACTCGTATTTCTTTATACATTGTATATGACTGGGAAATTTGGTAACTGAAGGTTACAGTTTGGATTTTATACAGTACAGAACTTTTTATGAAAAATAACTTTTTTTTCGATAAAGCCAATAATAAAAAGTTTTCCATGCGGATCCAGCTTAAGTAGACATATTTATAATTTCGCGTTTTTTATTATTTCTTTACCATTTGATATGATTACTTTCATGATGCATGTTATGCTTGTTTCTTACTTCACCTAATTGTTTAACACTCAAACTATTTTAGCTGTTTCATCAGATACAGAAAGCAGATATTGGCTCACAGTTTCAAAATCCTCTTTTTTAAATTTATTTGGACTGAATGGGTAGATACCTGATGAATTAAATCCTGAAATAGCCTTTTCCATAGTGACAATTTTAACCTAGGCATTGTTGAATACTTCAGGAAAATCTCGGAAGGTTATTTTCTCTTGCTTGCCAGTTTTTTTTTAAATATCGCACTCCCTATATGAAGCATATTTAAATGTACCAAATAATGAAGTATCGAGATGCTGCAAGCGATGGGAGGTATATAACGGTATTGACAGCATCACGATTCCATTACATTTGCAATAAAAAATCTGAAGGGATATATCGTTTCCTCAGGTTTTCTTAATCTCATTTGGGGGTTCCTACTAAGAAATAATTGCAATTAGCCCTTATCTTCTTCCTGGCGAATTTTATTAAAATCATGCCGTATGCCATTCGCCTCGGTATATTGAAAAGCGATTTTTCGTAAATCTGTCGGAGTTAATCCATGAAACAATTTAGCTAACTTAAGAACGTGGTTTGCCATTTGAGTCCCCACTGAGAATGTAGGTCTTCCTAGACCTGTTCCTTTTTCTACGAGCTCTTTTTAACTTTTTAGCTGTTTCTATTTTTATTGACTTTCTATATTAATTATATACTGGGTTCCCCATAATAGACCACCTATTTGTGCGTGAGTGCATTACTGCTTCTTACGTGTATACGTACGTATGTACTCGCGTGGGCGCGCACTTGTACTTTTCCTGTGCGCGTGGGCGTGTGGTGTGCGCGTCCTTGAGGGCGTGTGCTTGTACGTGTGCATGTGTGCGCGCGTTCGTGAGGGCGTGTGTGTGCATATGTGTGTGTGTGTGTGTGTGTGTGTTTGTGCGCGCGTATGTGTGTGTTTGTGTGTGTGTGTGTGTAAATATGATAGCGGCCTGACCGTTTGAGATTGTGATGGAATACGGCACATTGCTATTAATGCAAAATCGTAGATACCTATCAATTTTTCGGACATGTAGGTTCACGGGAAGCACTTGTTACCTACACAGCTTTGAAACCTTTTTCAAGTAAAATAGTCGTTTAAGTGAAGCTATTAATTTTGAAAATTCTTGCACGCATGAAAAGCACTGAAAAACTGTTCATATATACATTCAGATTTTTAACCAAAATTTTCGACTGGAGTGCTGCAAAGTCCGTAAATATCGTGAAAATGCGTATATACGTATTTTCAGCTGGATTATCGAGTGATTGGGCTTTTGTTTTAATATTTTATTTTAACATGCATTTACACTTGGCGTGAAAAGTTTTGCACACTTGTTAAACATTAGAAACTACTTATAAGTGCAATTAAAAATTATTGTTTACTTTACTAAATACTTTGATAAAAAGTTTACCTCGAATAGGATTTGTACCTACGACATGTACTTTCCTCGAGTACCATTATAACCAACTTAGCAATCGAGATACAGGTCCGAATCGATAGCTCAGTTGGTTAAAGTGGTACTCTAGCAAAGTATATGTCGTAGATTCAAGTGTAATGGGTTTTTTGGTGGTGCAGATGAAGCTTGCGCTGAACGTGTACCGTTTCCAAACGGCCTGCTCCAGGTGCTCCAGCGAAGGATAATTCAGGGTCTACCCAGCTGTGGAAGATGCATCTAAAACAAAATTTGTTCGGACGGACGGCGGAAAAGGAAGCTGACAAAGGTCAAAGGTCCCCTTGACAAACCAAGTCCATCACCAATGACTTATGATTAGAGTGAGGATTTTATGCAAAATGCATATCGCTTATTTTTTATAGTTGAAGAATATCGTTTTGTTTTTAGACGAATTGCACTAAATGCAATCATTTGACATTAATTAATTTTGCATATTTTGCATATTTCCAAATACTGCATATATTGCAATTTATACATATTTTGCCTTTTATTCATAATTAACATATATTTCGCATTTTTTCTATATCTTCCAAATTCGCTTTAAAATGCATTATTCTAACTTATTTTAAATTTTGTTATTGATTCTAACTAAGAAATGTATTTTTATATGAATAAGACAGGTTTAAAGAAAGATTATTACCTGCAGTTAAGTGCAACGTTAATACTTCCGGATTATGAAGTTTCAATGCCGCTATTTCGTAGTATTTGAAAATTCCAATGGTACCTAAGTAGATAGTTAAAGCATTGATTGAGGGAATTCCCGCAATCAAGGGTTAAAGTTATTTGGACTTTTTCAAGGTAAGTGTTTAGTTAGTTAATCCTTCTTGAAAATAATTTGTGAGTAACGGACAAAATGGAAAATTTTAAACATTCTTTGGGCGAAGACGTAACTGAATGGTACGGCTTTGTTAAGTGTTTAATCTTGCAGATTAAACAGGGTATTTTAATAAAGTTAATAATTTTAGTAATTTTATATGTAGTAATAAGTTGAGAAATATAAGTAGAATTAACAATTAAGAAATACGTAAATCGAATCGTAAGCAAAACTGAATATGGAGCAGGTTAACTATTGCGACAATTGTGCTGATACAAAAGTGTGTAAGGTTGAAATTACACATATACTATGTGCATTATGACTAGTAAGCACAAAAAGGCGCTTAAATAAATAAAACATGACCTACTAACTAGGTCAAACAATAAAATACGTCATGTAAAAAGTTGTATATAAAGTGTAAATAATATCAAATAAAACAGTCTTTGAATGAATCTCATCTTTTATTCAATTACTCAACAGGGTTGTGAGGTCTAGTCTACAATTGGTACGAGTGACGGCGTACCCCTCACATTAACCCCCAACTACTCAATCTCTCTAATCAGAGAATTGAACATGGTCCTTCGAGCCACCAACATCGGCAACCAGTAAAATTAGGCATGGTCCTTCGAGCCACCAACATCGGCAACCAGTAAAATTAATTACTATTGAAGACATCAACACCACCAGCTACATTCAATTCACCACCACCACCAAAAGAAGTTACAGCAGCAAGTCGACCTCTGTCAACTATAAGGATTTACGCCCCTTACAGGAAAGAAGAAACATATCGACAGTGGGTAAGAAAACCAAGCTTTATAAATAAGAAACAACACAAGACTCAAAGCGAAAAATGGAGAAGATAAACAAATTGGCCAACACCCAAAATGAAATTGGCAAGGCTATGGAGAAGATGTTTACAAATATGAAGAAAGATGCGGCGGCACGGAAGAACAAGGTGTACATTAATGAACGTAGCAATGCATTGGAAACATGGTGGGAAGATGCGAACAGCACACATAATGAAATATCCAAACTGCAGATAGATGATCATGACTACCACACATCAGAATACTTTGAAAAATTGGGTAAACTATATAATCACATTAAGAACTATCTGACAGAACTGGAAAAGAAGCTAACAACCACCTCGCAAGAAGACGATGGGGTCGATAAAGAACAATAACAGCGATTGAAACGACAAGAGATCAAGATACAACAACTAGGTGCTCTATTACAACAAGTAGAAGAAAGATTGAAGAAAGAAGAAAACACGGTCCAACTTAAGTTATGGCAAGACAAGATTCAGCGCCAATGGACTGCAATTGAAGACCTGCACGAACACATCAAGGTACATGAAACAAAACATCAGGACAACTATTTTTCAAACAGCGAGTTCGAGAAAACCGAACAATGGTGTGACCAAATAAGCATCGAACTCGGAAACAAAATACAAATGGTTGGAGATAAGACATGCAGCATCAAGATGCCAGAAATAAAGCTACCTATGTTCAGCGGTGGCTATGAAAATTGGATGACGTTCCAAGACCTGTTTGAAAAAATAATACACTCCAACAAAACGGTGACAACAATAGAAAAAATGCAGTACCTTAAAATCAACGTCACAGGAGAAGCCTCAAAACTAATCCAACACCTTCAAATAGCAGAATGCAATTACAAAACAGCATGGGAAATTCTCGAGAGCAGATACAACAACAAACGGTTAATGGTAAAAGTTTTAATAGACAAAATTCTAGACTTTCCCACTATCCAAGAGCAAGATGCAGGTGCAATAAGGCGTCTGCATGACACCACTCATGAGTGTCTGGAAGCAATAAAGAACCTAGGAGTAGAAACAGCCTCCTGGGGTCCTCTTATTGTCCACATAGTAGCAAGAAAATGGGACGCAGAAACAAACAAACTATTCGAACAATCGCTGAAAGCACCAAATGAAATACCACTAATGGAGGAAGTAATGGAATTCCTCAAACTAAGATTCCAGTCAATGGAAGCGATGTCCCAGGCAAGAAAATCACACCATACTACCACACGAGGACAGCCCCAATGGAACCCCCAGTGGCAGAATAAACGGCAAGCATGCGTCTACTGCAACCAATATCACAAGTTGGGTGACTGCATCAAGTTCAAAGGGTTGTCAACACAAGCCAGGATCACATTCGTGAGAGAAAAACATCTATGTTTCAATTGCATGGACCAAAGTTCCAACATCAGATGCCACGCAATACGGCGGTGCACAACGTGTCAGTACCCGCACCACACATTACTACACCAGGAATACAAAAAACCTGCAACACACCAGCAAACAAAATCGGCAGCGCACGCATCAACCAAAGAAGTTAAGGAAGCATGCAGCCCCGAAAATAGAAAAAAAGAAGTTTTATTAGCTACAGCAATTATCAGAATAAAGGACATCTTCGGTGAATTTCACATGTTACGAGTATTAATCGATCCAGGGTCACAGGCATCATTTATTACGGAAGATTCTGCACAACTGCTAAGACTACCAAGGGAAACAGTACACGCCGAGATCAGCGGTTTAGGAGGTCCTACAACAACCAAGGCAACCTCAAAAATAAACATCCAACTAAAACCTTTACATCCAAGTACCTTCTTACTAACCACAGAAGTTATAGTGCTAAACAAGATCACGGAGAATCTTCCCATGAAGCAATTCAAGTTCGACAACAGCCAGTGGACAAACCAAATATTGGCAGATCCCACACTCGATAGACCAGGGCCAATAGACGTGCTCCTGGGAGCTGAAGATTACGCAAAACTAATACTAGACGGGGTAAAAAGAACAGGCGACGTATTAGGTCAGAACTCAAGAATTAGGATGGATTTTGTCAGGGCAGATCTACAATCCTAAAAAAGAAGAAGTGGCGATAGTTAGTATGGTGTCACGGGAAGAAGAAATGCACTTAGAAAAATTTTGGGAACTCGAGGAAATTCCAAGGGCAGTAGAAATGTCCCAACAAGATGAAGAGTGTGAAGAACATTACCAACGAACCACGGTGAGGAACCCGGATGGAACTTACACAGTAAAAATACCAAAAAAGATCCAGACACGCTGGAAAACTCAAGACCATTGGCAGTCGCAAGATTACTACAGCTAGAGAAGAAATTTTTAAAAGACAACAAGTTGAAGACAGGTTACAAAAAATTCATGGACGAATACCTCCAACTAGGGCACAGAGTATCTCAGTTATTAGCAAAGATACAGAGATGCGGTTTTCGCGAACGTTGGCTACTTTTTTGTGAAACGAAAGATGACACAAACAGAATTACTCTAGCTCTTCTCATTTTTGAGATACAGGGCGTTTTTGAAAAAGTTGCATTTTGAGACAGCCCCCGTATCTCAGCTATACGATAACTTATAGAAAAAGTGAAAAGTGTTCTTTATATAATTTTTTCCGTAGAATGCAGTGCTGTTTTCAGAATGAGTATACGGGGTCAGGTCAAAAGTTATCGGATCAACTTCATTTTTTAAATGGGACACCCTGTCTATTTTCTCATAATTAAATTTCTTGTTCTAAGCACTTCAAATATATATAACAATTATCACTTATTTTGATAAATAGCGTGGTATTTTGTATTATTAACTGAATTTCTTAGTAGGCTTTGAATTCGTAATCTTCTATTGTTTTTTGTGCCTAATATAGAAAACCATCATTATGTAATTATATGTCATTGAAGAAGATACAAATTTCGGCAAAATAATTTATTTTATTTCCAGAATTGTTGATTTGAAACTCATATAAATATTGGATGTATTTATTTATAAATTTAGAGACAAACGAAAATAAGAAGAATTAAAATTTTATAAATATTGCTCAATTTGTGACCATTATGGTCAAGACAAATCCTACATCTCCGAAGAATTTCTTGAATGGATCTTAATAAGAATAGGGGTCTTAAACGTAGTTCTTCAAAGGCTTCTCTTGTAGCATTCATCAAAGCTTCTTGAGTTTCATACCGTCTTTGATGAATTTTATTTTTAAGGTAGCCCCACAAAAAAAAATCTAAAATTGATAGGTCTGGGGACCTTGCTGGCCAATTAACTGGTCCATTGTTACCAATCCAATGGTTTTGAAACATTGTATTGAGGTAACCTCTTACTAGTCTTGCTGAAAATAAACCTCTCTTAGCTGGGCTAACGGAATATCATCAAACAATTCTGGAAGGCAAATGTCCAAAATTTCCAAATATCGTTGATGGTTCAAATTGCCTTCAAACATGTAAAATGTTAATCTGCCTCCTAAAATGAAACAGGACACATTGAACCCAAACCTGCCTTGCTGCTGACGGATCACAGTAACATGCCGATTTTCGTTAGACCAGAAACGATTCGTTGCACGATTGTAAATTCCGGCGGAGCTTATATGGCTTTCATCCGACCATATAACTAAACGACCAAAATTACCATTTTCTTCACTTTTCTGAATATACCATCTACAGAAATCGATACGCAATTGAGCATCACCCGGATGCAAGTGGTGGATGACTTGAGGTATATATGGTTTATAATGGTATTTTTAAATATTTTTGATACTTTCGTTTTGAAATGCCCACCGATTCTTCTATTTTTCTGCAAGACGTATAATTTTCGTTAACAGTGACCTCTGCAAGGACATTTATTTCATTATTTTCTTCGTTTTCTTTTCTATATGTTTTGGCGCGTGGCCTTTCAAACGATCCGTGATTTTCCAAATTTTGTTTTAACCTAATGAATGTTTTTTTACACGGTTGCCTTCTTTCCGGAAATCTATAATATTCACATTTTATTTAACTCAAATGATGACTAACATTCCAGTAAATATAAGTACCTTTCAAAATATATTTCCTTCGCTTGCTCTGCATTAAAATTTGTTTGGTAATAAACCCCAATCATATCTAATTTCTCATAGTTCTCGTACCCTAAATTATTCGCCATGGTTTGAAACTTCAAAATAACGAAAAGAATATTGAAAACTTTACTAACAATAAGGATCTCAACAATCAACAAATTTGCAAATTTTGACAAATGTCAAAAAAATTAAGTTGCCATGGTAAAACAATTGCAGTACCAAAGGCCACTAACCAATCCAGTTAATAATTTGAAATACTGCGCTATTGGTATAAAAAAATGATGAATGCTATACATATTTGAAACGCTTAGAACAAGGAAAATTTAATTATGAGAAAATAGACAGGGTGTCCCATTTAAAAAAAATGAAGTTGATCCCGATAACTTTTTGACCTGACCCCGTATACTCATTCTGAAAACAGCACTGCATTCTACGGAAAAAATTATATAAAGAACACTTTTCACTTTTTCTATAAGTTATCGTATTGCTGAGATACGGGGGGCTGTCTCAAAATGCAACTTTTTCAAAAACGCCCTGTATCTCAAAAATGAGAAGAGCTAGAGTAATTCTGTTTGTGTCATCTTTCGTTTCACAAAAAAGTAGCCAACGTTCGCGAAAACCGCATCTCTGTATCTTTGCTAATAACTGAGATACCCTGCGAGGACAACCAAAATGGGACAACCTGTACATACCACATCAGGCAGTTGTGAAAGAAACTAATACAACGACCAAGCTGCGGGTAGTATTTGACGAATCATCTAAGGATGCACGTAGGGCCAAGATTACAACAGGATCTATGGGACCTCTTAGTAAGATGGAGAAAACATCGCTACGTGATCATGGCTGACGTAGAGAAGATGTACCGTCAAATCAAACTTGACAAAGAAGATTACAAGTACCACACTATCCTGTGGAGAACCACACCAAGGGAACCAATCAAAGAGTACCAACTTACAACCGTGACATATGGAACAGCTTCCGCACCTTACCTAGCGGTAAGGACATTACAGCAACTAGCCCAAGATGAAGAAAACAATTACCCGCAAGCATCACCAATACTACTGAAGATTAAGAACGGGACATATGGGATAATAAAAGTTGGAGCTGAAGTCATTGCCGTAGAATACAACTCTCAACTTTAGTTCCAGCTATCAGACGACGAACTAAGAACCAGTATATTCATCGGAAGACATACAATGATATGCACACCTACAGTAGTAAACAGCATAGAGCAGAAACCAAATTGTATAATAGATCAACTATACCAACGAGTGGACAAGAATTCATGCAGTACATCAATACAAAAAATAGATGGAATAATCTGGAAACAACTATACATGCCCAACACATGGATGTTCATAACAAAAGATGTGGTCAAAGGAGCAGTAATATGCAATGGAGTAAGACAAGACATCACGTTAAACCAAACTGGCATCATCCAAATCTCATCAGAG
The DNA here is from genome assembly GCA_036346205.1 of Vesta saturnalis. Classification (NCBI taxonomy): domain Eukaryota; kingdom Metazoa; phylum Arthropoda; class Insecta; order Coleoptera; family Lampyridae; genus Vesta; species Vesta saturnalis. The sequence goes on from JARFJB010001782.1 coordinate 870,168, forward strand.
TGCTTAGTTCAAACAAAACAAAGCATTCTAAGTCCAACACGTCAGGATAGTGTATCAGTAGTTACAAGTTATCACAAACCAGTGCAAATAAACATGGCAGACACAATCCAACACAAAACTCAAGTTAGCAGCACTCAGAAGGAAACCATACTAAAGGCAACAGATCAACTAAGTGACTTAAAGCAAGAAGAAGAAGAAATCCAACAAGATGTAATCAACACCCACTGGGAGAAAATAGCATCACATTCCAGAATAAACAGTCTCGCAAGTACAGCAATACTACTAGGAGTAGCCGTAGCAATCTGGGGGGCATACAAGGCATGGACAAGAATACGTCGAAAGAAAAAACCCAGGGAAACGGAAGAAGAAAGATTCCAGATGGAACAACTTTATGCCATCCCAACCACCTGTCGCGGCAGAATGTTCAATCTGCAAATGAACATGAACTTCGGGCCAGGATGTTTAATCTTGCAGATTAAACAGGGTATTTTAATAAAGTTAATAATTTTAGTAATTTTATATTTAGTAATAAGTTGAGAAATATAAGTAGAATTAACAATTAAGAAATACGTAAATCGAATCGTAAGCAAAACTGAATATGGAGCAGGTTAACTATTGCGACAATTGTGCTGATACAAAAGTGTGTAAGGTTGAAATTACACATATACTATGTGCATTATAACTAGTAAGCACAAAAAGGCGCTTAAATGAATAAAACATGACCTACTAACTAGGTCAAACAATAAAATACGTCATGTAAAAAGTTGTATATAAAGTGTAAATAATATCAAATAAAACAGTCTTTGAATGAATCTCATCTTTTATTCAATTACTCAACAGGGTTGTGAGGTCTAGTCTACAATTGGTACGAGTGACGGCGTACCCCTCACAATAAACCCCAACTACTCAATCTCTCTAATCAGAGAATTGAACATTAAGTGAACTTCAAGATGCCGAAAGTTAAAAATAGTTTAGTTCAAGTATGGATAAAAAATGTATCCGAGCTACGTGTGGATGATGAAAAAGTGTTTTGCATAGCCTGTGGAAAATAGTAAGTACCATTACATACTTTTAATTGATTTCGGAAATTAAACCCTTGTTAATTGATGTAGGTTATTGAATTCACCGTTTTATCAGTTTTTAAACGCAATTAGGTACTTATTTTTAAAATTAATTTTTCCTTAGATCATGTGCGAAAAGAAATCTCAAATTACACAGCACATTGAAACCTCTCTTCATAAAAGAAAATTAGAAACATTTAAGAAAACAAAAGTTTGTCAGACACCTTTGCGCCAGTCGTTGTTTCAAGAAACGGTCAAAAAAAATGCACAAGAGGAATTTAATTTCGAATTGTGTAGTGCACTTGTTAAAGCCAATATTCCATTAAAGAAATTGCAAAATCCTAGTTTTAGGTCATTTTAGAAAAATTAGTAAAAGCAAGTGCCAGATGAAAGCACGCTTCGAAAAAGGTATATTAATGATTTATATCTTGAAACTATGGGGCATATAAAGAAAATTACAAAAATAAATATCTTTATTTTATAGTAGATGAAACTACAGATTGTTGCGGGCGATATGTTGCAAATTTAATGATTGGTTATTTAAGTGAGGCGCAGTCTAGTATATCATATTTAATCGCTTCCAAAGTTCTTGAGAAAACCAATCATGCAACAACAGTTCGCTTTATAAACGAAGCTTTCATGCAATTTTTATTCCTGATATTGTTGCAACAGATAAAATAGTTTTAATGCTGTCTGATGCAGCACCGTATATGGTAAAAGCTGGACAGCAATTAAAATTATTTTATGAAAATTTAATACATGTAACATGTCTCGCACATGGTATTAATAGAGTAGCAGAAACAATTCGTAATCAATTTCCATTAGTAAATAGTTTAATAAGTAGTATAAAGAAAGTGTTTTTAAAAGCTCCGTTACGAATTCAATTGTACAAAGAAAAGTTACCTAATATTCCTCTACCACCAGAGCCTGTGATTACGCGTTGGGGTGCTTGGTTAAATGCAGCTCTTTTATATGCAGATCATTTGGAAAAAATGAAGGAATTAGTTTTAGAAATTTCTGATAATTCAAGTACTTACGTTCAAAAAACTCAATCCATTTTAAAGAAAACACAATTTCGCAATGAGCTGGCATTTATAAAAGCAAATTACTATTTTGTAAGTTCAACCATTGCTAAATTAGAAACGGAAGCATTGTCATTAAATGAATCTATGCAAATAATTAATAAATTTCAACAGCTGATTTCTGCTGTTTCAGGAAATATTGATAAAACTATTTCTAATAAATTAAATGAAATTTTACAAAAAACAGTGGATATCAGTTGTTACTAAAAGTTAATAAAGATCTGAAACTTGAGGAAAATTCCGATGATCTTGTTATAAATTTAGATTTGGCCATATTAGCCGCATTAAAATATGCACCCATAACTTCTGTGGATGTAGAAAGAAGTTTTTCTTTGTACAAAAACATACTATCGGACAGACGCCAAAATTTTCTGCCCGAAAACTTGGAAAAATATTTAGTTATAAATTGTTTTGCAAATAGTAATGAGAGGGTGTAATCTTTATAAATCTATAGCGTATAAGTAAATATGTAATTTTTAAATAACACATAATTTTAAAATAATGTTAAAATAATAATTGCTTTGTAAGTAGTAATGACAGGGTGCAGTTTTTACAAATGTATAGTGTATAAGTAAATATGTAGTTTTTAAGTAACACATAATTTTGAATGTTAAAATAATAAGTTTGTATGCAATTTATCTTTTTCCTATTAAAAAATTACAAGCATACATACTTTTTTTATATATTAATGTTATAATTTGGAATTAACACAGGTAAATAGAAGATTCAATATTTATGCATATTTTGCATATTTTGAATTAATAATGCATTTTTGATGCACATTTTAAGGTTTTTAAGTGCATACATATGCTCATATTTCGGCATTTTATAGTGCATAAAATCCGCTCTCTACTTATGATGAATGAATGATGGCGGTTCAATTAATATCAGCTCTCTTAATTTATTTAAATATGAAGTGTGAACGGTTATCAGTAGCAAAGCAACTGTTACTACTAGTATTAAAATAGATCAATTACGTACTTAGCGAGTATCTATTAACTTAAATTAAATCAATATAAAGTACTCGTTTACCTCATCCTATTACAAAAAATGCAGCTTCGACTATGCAATAGAGCAGTGAGAACAAAAGAAATTGACGGATCGGCCGCGCCACTTGCCTATATAACGCCGGCATGGTCGTAGGGGGGTTACTGAGTGGAATTCCCTATTTCCCCATGTACATGCAGACGCGTCAAGAAATATTTTACTTCGACATCCGAGGCGCTTTTGATAACGCCTGGGTGCCGGCGATAGGATGGGAGGTGTAGAGACTCTTACTACCCCGGAATTTAATCAAGATCGTCGGAAGCTACTTCAAGGACAGGACGGCGCAGGTGCAACTGACCAACGAGGTTGCGAGGAGGCGGTTAGAACGCGGATGTCCACAGGGAAGCTGTACCGGGCCGGTATATTGGAAGATAGTATGTGACACTATATTCAGAGCCAGGCTGCCTCTTGAATGCAGCCTAATAGGATACGCCGACGACACGTTATTAATCTCAACGGCCGCCCAATATAAACGGTTAAAAAGCGTAACGAACACTGCACTCAAAACGTTAGTCGCGTGGGGACGCGAGTTTAAACTCAAATTTAACGCGAATAAGTCGAGGGGGTATTTTACGGAAACACATAAACCAGCAGAAACCATCGTTTAGGCTGGGTAACGAAAGAATTCGTTGCAAGGAGTTTATTAAATATTTAGGCGTCCTGATAGATAACAGGTTAAACTGGAAAGAACACGTTAAATACGCGAGCGCAAAGGGTAAACAGATAGGGAATAAAATAGGCGTGACCGCGAAATTAACTTGGGGAATCCAGGGAGCGGCGCTTAAAACTATATATGAAAGCGCGGTATAGCCGGCTGTATTATACGGGGTGGGAATTTGGGGAAAAAGACTAGGCGTAAAGGAACGAAATACACTTTTAAGCGCGTAATGAACGATGGCCGTCAAGACGGCCCGGGCGTATAGGACGGTATCAACCGAAACAGCACTAGTCTTAAGCACGTTATTGCCGCTAGATTTTTTGTTACAGGACGAACGATACCGTGCAGCGGCCCGATGAGGCGGAAGGGCATGCGGGAGAGCACTCGACGAGCTAGGATACGCGAACAGAACAGCCGAAGCGAAGGTCGACGCCGGCGAACTGGGGCATCCGGCCGACGTGGCTTCATCCTCCGACTTTTACATCGGAGAGGAGGGAGCGGCCAACGTCAGGTGCTACACGGACGGCTCGGCATCGGAAGGGGGAAAGGGAGTGCCGTACGTAATATACCGAGACGGGAGGGAAATAGCTAGCGGCGGAGTAAGGCTAGACGAGGGTTGCAGCATCTTCCAGGGCGAGCTGGTCGTAATAGTTGAAGCCCTAAGGTACGCGCTGGGACATTTGCAAGACGTCCCGTAAATATCCATCCTGTCGGACAGCAAAGCCGAACTGCTCACTCTGACAAACGTCGCTAGGCTTACCGAACTCGTGGCGGAGGTCTGGCGACTGTTACGTCAGGTAGCGGCGGTGACGGTCATCAAGTTGCATTGGGTGAAGGCACACGCCGGAAACCAAGGAAACGAAAGGCAAACCGGTTCGCAAAGGAAGCGAAGAGGGACGGAAACGCGAGAATTGCCTACGCCAAGATTGCGATGACCACCGTGAAGAGATTACTATCTAACAAGACGATGCGGGAATCCCAAAGAAGGACCGGCGCCGAGACCGGCCGCTTAACCTTCAAATTTCTACCGGACGTCGCACAGAGGATATTTACCGGAGCTGGACCCCTTTACAGTCTAGCTCGTAACGGGGCACGGCGATACCGGAAGTTATTTGAAAAGATTTGGGAAGACCGAAGATGAGCGGTGTGCATTCGGGCACGGCGCCGAAGACTCCGGTCATATCATTTTCGATTGTGAGATCGAGGAAGACGCTAGAAGGTTGTCGGTTGCGAGGCTGGTCAGCGCGGGCCTACGGTAGCCTCAAACGTGGGAGGAAATCACGGCGATCTCGGGCGAACAGGAATGGTGGGCGGAACTTTCAAAATACGCGAAGCAAGTGCAGAGACTAAAACCGAACGTAGCGCGAGTAGTGTAATCCGGACCGTTACTAATAAAAATCGCGTCTTTTACCGATTGTGACACATCACCGATTATGACTTTAATACCCGATTGTGACACTAGAACCGGATTTGACAGTGTCAGACGCGCGTGTGGCATCAAGCATCAAACTAGGTTAAGGACCACCGGATCTAAATTACGTTCCGGTTTAGAGTAGGCCCCCTCGGAAGAAAGGCGGAAGAAACGGATCCCCGATAACCACGTAAAGGTTTTGCGAATGGTTGCTGTAGGTGGGATGCGGGGCCGAGAAAGTTGCGGGACGGCGCGATCCTTGCGTCTACCGGATTTTGCCCATAAGCATGTAATGCGTGCCCTAGGTTTAGGTGCTACTTGTAATGCGCCCTTCTGGTTTGGTAACCCAACGCGGTTTTATTTTGCCTCGACTTTGCTCAATCGGGTTTATTTTATAAACGGGGTGTGGTTCGTAGTAAGTACTGGATGGGCTTAACACTGTAACCTTAAATAAAATCCGTAAAGCATTTTTAACACGTATATTAAACAAATATTTACAATAAATAAAATAAACGGTAACTAACAAAATATTGTGAGAACTCCTGGTCCGGGTCCTGGCGTCACTGGGTGCGAAGTCGCTTCTGTGAACAAAAGATAGTCTTTTTAATCTATTCCTTACCTAAGAGGCAAAGTTTAGGTTACGGTCCTGCATGTACAGTAGCGCGAGCGTTATCCTTGATACAGTGGTTGATCGGAGCGCCAGCGCAATGAACTCGAATCGTTGAGAAAATCGATATCGTGCTTATATGTTAGTAACTCTGGAGCGCTGAAGCAAGGATGTCCTACACCTCGGGAAATAATACACGCGAATGCGCGTCTGCAAACGCGAGATCTCTGGACGGTCTTTCTCTAATTATAACCGGTTTAATGTAGGCAATTAGATTATTTATCTAATTAATTACCGATCTCTATACTAAGTTTAATTATTTATAATTAATCAAGGGAACAAAATACTTAATATTAACACTACTCGAATAGGTTTACGTAAAGATAGAATAATCTACGTACTCTCTAATTTATTTACAAACGTTCTCGCACCAGGTATTTACGATGGTTAGGTGGACTACAAATTTATCTACAAATTTATACAACAGGTTATGGAGGTACTCTTCTGCGATTCATAGACACTGTGTATGGTTATTGTGTTTGTCTGTAGGCAGTGTATGAGTTTCGAGCGTGATTTCAGTAATGCGCAGAAGACGTAGGCGATGGCCTGTCTTTACTGGATATACTAAGAGAAAGGTCTTAGGTCTTTACAGCCCTGTAACAACCCTTCACCCTCAGGTACTTTGTAAGATACGTCGGGGGCTACCCCTGCGTTTCTCTAGGTGTACTTTGTGGTGGCGAGTGACGATGGGATCTACCCTTCGTGCTACTCTAGGTGTTAGTGTACTTTGTATTGGCGAGTTCCGTCGGGGGCTACCCCTGCGTTACTCTAGGTGTATGTGGTATAACTCCTGGAGCTCAGCCCAGAATTATTTACGGTCTGTAGTGTTTGAGTGTAAATTGTTAGATTGTATAACTTTACAACTTACGTGTCTATCAATAGCAGTACAGAATTGAACTTGAGGTTGCCCGGTGCGTCGTGGTGCGCGTTATCGCCAGATCGCGAAGGACTCTTCGTCGGTGAACAACAGGTCGGTGCTTACACTAAGCAAACGGTGCGGCTGCGGCTACTGGTTTCTGGAACGGCTTGACTTGAATCTACTGAGATTCATCTCCCCTATATTATGCGCGTCGCGAGTTTATAAAGGTGCATCTGTGGGCGGTTTCGCAGCTACCGTGCGGGGGATGCCGTTATGCGATTGGTTAAAATCGTTCTGACGTGCAGAAACTTACGGTTTCTTAGGAATACACGTCAGCGGTGATAAATAAATTATTTGTTGTGCAATATCGCGTAAACTTATGAAATCTTACATACAGGATGGTCCGCACCTAATTTATTCTAAAACACATATGTACAGGACGCTGGTTCTTTACAAGCAAACGACGGGCGAACGAAGGTCCATCCACGGCATCGTTTCGGGTCAAGTGGAAGTTGCAAAGTTTTTTTGTTGGACGTCGTCGATCTTCCGAGGGCAGCAAATCGACGGGACGGAGTACCGGATAAGGACCACCGGAGCAGCCACGGAGTCGGAGCAACGTGGGGGCGACAGTGTTAGTGAAAGTGATAGTGCTAGTGACCGCGAGTGACAGTGCTTATCCTGCGAAAATGACGGAAAAGTGCTAGCGCTTGAGTAGGTTTGACCGGACGTGAACTTCACTTGCGTACAGTCAACGCGTTTCCTTTGTGGGAAAAGCGTCGACTTAGATCAGTAGCGTCGAGGGCACGAGCTTCAATCGCGCACAGGGGGCGCCCTTTCTAGCGACGAAGATAATAAACTCCGTCGCCGGGAAAGACACGGTCTTAGTATATATGCATATATGGGTGCGGGTCTCACTCGCATACAGGGACCGCGGTCGTCGACTGTATCCGGCGAACGCGGGCCCTTAAAGGTAATTTTCAAGAGCGCGAGCCTCACTTGCGCACAGAAATCGGGGACGCCGACTGTAGCCGGCGAACGCGAAACCTTAGTCGTAGTTTTCCAGAGCACGGGCCTCACCCGTGCACAGATGCCGCCGCTCTCGGAAAACCGAGAGCGGCGGCATCTTCGGGAGTACGGAGCGGGTACGACAACAGTCGTGCACAGACACCTTCCTTTCGATTGCCTGCCACCGAAAGGGCGGTGTTCTTAGTTAGCGTATACGAACACGGTCGTGGCTCGTGTATGCTACCTTTGATTTTCTAGTTTCGGCGAAATCGGGGGTATCCTAGTTAAGTAGTTTTTAAGAACGCAGATTAAGTAAGTAAAAAGGGCGAAGGCTTCACCGCCGCTCGGACTCACATTGGGGTCTTAGTTAAGAGATTTAGAGAAAGGGCGTGGTGTTAGGCCGCGTACAGGTGTTATGTGACGCCTTTAGATAAGGAACCTAAGGGCGGGAAGCGGGCATCCCGCTTCACAACCTGCATTTGAGCAGGTTTAGAGCAATTCTTAAATTAGGAATAGGCCGCAGGATTATCCGGCGGACAGCTGCCACTAGGTAGATTAATTAAGGATAAGAAGATAGGAACAAGCGTAGGATTAGCTTACACACAGATGTGATTGCCGCATCTTAGAAAATACAATTTAGGGCGGGTACGGGAACAGCCCGTACACAGGCATCTGCGGTGTCCTTAATTAAACGACGAGGGAATAGCCCGAGTACAGATGAGGGAGCGCCGCCTCCGCGACGACTCCATCATCTTAATATAGGTAATACGAGGGAGAAGGCAAATGGAGCAGCGTGTTTTTATATTTGGTTCGGTATAACTTGCGCAGGGTTTAACACTACCCCAGAGCTCGGCGAGCCACTTCCTTACTTTAGTTGAGGAGCAATGTTAAGATTCAGGATTTTAAGCATTTCTACAGGGCGTTGCTTATACACCTGGAGGAATGTCGATAAAAGACAAATTTGTAAAATATCGATTATGGGCAAATAAATATATGTTGAATTGAATTGAATTGAGTATTTTACTTAAAATTAAATTATTTAATGGTTTAATACTTGTTTTGATATTCCCAAATTATTGGTCATTAAATAACGAACCGACTGATATAAAATTTTGCGACTTTCTACCAGAAAGAATACATGCCCTATGTAACGGTTTAATTAGTACTTAATTACACTTCTATCAAATAAAAATCATAAAATTACAGAACCTAGTTACTGTTTTACACATCTGTCGGCGTTTACATTATTTAAAATACATAAAATGTTACACAATGGCAAATAGACAACCACATTCCATTGTTATTTGGTCAACATTATAGACATTATTACATCTATAACTTTAACTTTTAAATTCGGAAGTGATTTCATGAACTTTGCTTTCTCTATAAGTACAAAACTAAATTTATTTCTAAACGGTAGTCACATATAGCAGAATTGTACTACCATATTTCAGGTTGACAGCTGTTTGCTCTCAAATACAATGTTATCCACAAACGGAAAAAAATTCCACTATTATACATGCAATTCTAAGAAATATATGAATAAATTTACAAGAACGGTGTAAGTTATTATTTACTTTGTTAATTTGAGACTTTATTACTTACCGAGTTTCAAATTACTTTTCGGAATGCTTCGGTGTAATTATCTCTAACTAAATTAATTTAAAAGGTTTTGAGGGTAGTTTTCCATTCAAAGGATGCATTTTAATACTAGTTCAATTATTATTTATCAAGCTTCAATTGAGGGACATATGAAAATTTGCGTTAACAGTTAACAGTCTTATCTGTTCAATCTTTAAGTTCTGTTTATTATGCCAAATATTATTTTGCATTTAACATTAACATTAATATTAACATTAACATTAACATTAACATTAACATTAACATTAACATTAACATTAACATTAACATTAACATTAACATTAACATTAACATTAACATTAACATTAACATTAACATTAACATTAACATTAACATTAACATTAACATTAACATTAACATTAACATTAACATTAACATTAACATTAACATTAACATTAACATTAACATTAACATTAACATTAACATTAACATTAACATTAACATTATTTTCTTTGGCGTTTATTATGCTTTAGGGTGTAACTATTTATAGTACCTAACTCAATCCTTATTAACGGTGAATCCTTCATTAATTGACGGACTTGATTTCGGTTTTTGTTATTCAATGCGAAACGGTTACTGAGTTTCCAAACGATTGTGCCAAAGAGAAAAAAAAAGGCATAACATTGATTATTAGAACAAGAAGACGGTTAGCGGTTTTCTAGCAATATATGTTTAGTTCAACGCGGTTATAAAGCGTTAACGTTGAAAGACCTTTCTGACCAATACTGCTTTCTAAAATATCGAAATATATCAAACTGGGTACAAAAAATCAATTATAATTCAATCTTGTTTTAGTTTTACAAGCCAAGCGGAATTATTACTTATCTGAAATTCCATAAGTACAACAATAATTTATGTCTAATATGGGGCCTGATAACCAACAGTAAATATACATAATATATTTAGTCATAGTGTGAACAAGCCTTAACTGTCATAATGCTCATAATGAACGTTAATTACAATTAGGTAGAGGGTTGCATCAACTCTGCATTCTTATTAAGCTATAAGGATGATGAAAATTAAACTTTCGTCCGCACGCGGGGTACAGGCTTAATTGAATATTCTGACCTTCACTATCCAGAAGTTGTAGTTGTACTTGGAAAAGTCTACACTAGCATTGACTACCAGTTAGTAGTTTGATTGATTGTTATTTACGGGTTACTAGCTTGCAGCACCGTATCATTTTCTCAAATTGTCTATAGTAGTTGATTGTGTCTCGTCAACGTTTGCATAGAAAAAAGTCGATAGGAGTGAAATTGAGGGATCTGCGTTTGCGTGTGCTGTGCAGCGTATGCGGCGTGTGCGTGTGCGTGCGTGAGTGTGCAGTGCGTGTCGTGTCGTGCGTGTGCGTGCGTGTGCGTGCGTGTGCGTGTGCGTGTGCGTGTGTTCATTACGCGCGTGCGACTGTGGTGCGCGTGCGTGTGCATGTGCGTGTGCGTTTACGTGCGAGTGCGTGTGCGTGTCCATGTGCGTGTGCGTGCGCGTACGTTTGATGTGTGTGTGTGCGTGTGCGCGTGTGCCTGTGCGTGCATGTGCGTGTGATGCGTGTGCGTGTGCATGCCGCGGCGTGCGCGTAGCGTGCGCGTGCGCGTGTGTGTGCATGTGCGTGCATGTGCGTGTACGCGTGCGTGCGTGTGCGTGTGCGTGTGCGCGTGCGCGTGTGCGTGTGCGTGCGTGTGCGTTATGCGTGTGCGTGCGTGCGTGCGTGTGCGTGTGTTTGTGCGTGTGCGTGTGTAGTGCATGTGCGTGTGCGTGTGCGTGTGCGTGTGCGTGTGCGTGTGCGTCTACGTTTGCGTGTTCGTGCTTGTGCGTGTGCGTGGCATGCGTGTGCGTGTGCGTGTGCGTGTGTGTGTGCGTGTGCGTGATGCATGTGCCGTGTGCGTGTGCGTGTGCGTGTGCGTAATTTGCGTGTCGTGTGCTTGTGCGTGCGTGCGTGTGTGTGTGTGCGTGTGCGTGTGCGTGTGCGTGTGCGTGTGCGTGCGCGTGCGCGTGCGTGTACGTGTGCGTGTGTGCGTTTGAGTTTGCGTGTTCGTGCTGCGTGTAGTGTGCATGTACGTTGCGTGCATGTGCGTGTCCGCGCGTTGCGTGTGCGTGTGCGTGTGCGTGTGCGTTGCGTGGCGTGCGTGTGCGTGTGCTGTGCGTTGCGTGTTCGTGTGCGTGCGTGTGCGTGTGCTGCCCGTGCGTGTGCGTGGCGTGCGTGTTCGTGCGCGTGTGCGTGTGCGTGTGCGTGTTCGTGTGCGTGTGCAGGTGCATGTACGTGCCCGTGTGCGTGTGCGTGCGTATGCGTGTGCGTGTTCGTGCGCGTGTGCGTGTGCGTGTGCGTGTGCGTGCGGGTGCGTGTGCGTGTGCGTGTGCGTATGCGTGTGCGTATGCGTTTGCGTTTGCGTGTTCGTGCGCGTGTGCGTGTGCGTGTGCGTTCGTGGCTGTGCGTGTGCGTGTGCAGGTGCATGTGCGTGTGTGTGTGCGGTGCGTATGTACGCGTGCGTGCGAGTGGTGCGTGTGCGTGTCGTGCGTGTGCGTGTACGTGTGCGTGGACGTGTGCGTTTGCGTGTGCGAGTGTGCGTGTCCATGTGCGTGTGCGTGTGCGTTTGCGTGTGAGTGTGCGTGAGTGTGGGTGTGCGTGTGCGTGTCTGTGCCTGTGCGTGTGCGTGCATGCGCGCGTGCGCGTGCGTTGGTGCGCGTGCGCGTGCGTTAGTGTGCGTACGTGGCGTGTGCATGTGCGTGTCCGCTGCGTGTGCGTGTGCGTTGCGTGTGCGTGTGCGTGGCGTGTGCGTGTGCGTGCGTGTGCGTCGTGTACGTGTGCGTGTGCGTGTGCGTGTGCGTTTGAGTTTGCGTGTTCGTGTGCGTGATGTGCATGTACGTATGCGTGTGCATGTGCGTGTCCGCGTGCGTGTGCTGTGCGTGTGCGTGTGCGTGTGCGTGTGCGTGTGCGTGTGCGTTGCGTGTGCGTGTGCGTGTGCGTTGCGTGTGCGTGTGCGTGTGCGTGCGTGTGCGTGTGCGTGCGTGTGCGTGTGCGTATGCGTGTGCGTGTTCGTGCGGTGCGTGTGCGTGTGCGTGTGCGTGTGCGGTGTGTGTGCGTGTGCGATGCGTGTGCGTATGCGTGTGCGTGTCGTGCGCGTGTGCGTGTGCGTGCGTGTGCGTGCGTGTGCGTGTGCATCATGTGCGTGTGTGTGTGGTGTGCGTATGTACGCACGCGCGTGTGCGAGTGTGGGTGCGTGTGCGTGTGCGAGTGCGAGTGCGTGTCGTGGACGTTGCGTGACGTGTGCGTTTGCGTATGCGAGTACGTGCGTGTCCATTGCGTGTGCGTGTGCGTTTGCGTGAGTGTGCGTGAGTGGTGCGTTGCGTGTGCGTGCGTGTGCGTGCATGCCGCGCGCTGCGCGTGTGCGGTGTCGCGTGCGCGTGTGGTGTGTGCATGTACGTGTGCGTGTCATGCGTGTCCGCGTGCGTGTGCGTGCGTTGCGTGTGCGTGTGCGCGTGCGTGAGTGTGCATGTACGTGTGCGTGTGCGTGTGTGTGCGTGCGTGTGCGTATGCTTGTACGTGTGCGTGTGCTTGTACGTGTCCGCGTGCGTGAGCTTTGCAGTGAGAGTACGTGCATTTGCGTGTGCGTGTGCGTGTGCGTGTGCGTGTGCGTGTGCGTGTGTGCGTGTGCGTGTGCGTATGCGTGTGCGTGTGCGTGTGCATGTGCGTGTGCGTGTGCGTGTGCGTGTGCGTGTGCGTTTGCGTGTTCGTGTGCGTGTGCGTGTGCGTGTGTGCGTGTGTGTGTGCGTGCGTGTGCGCGTGCTTGTACGTGCGCGTGTGTGCGTGCGTGTGTGGATGTTAGTATCCACGATAACTTCAGAACAAAAATACTTATAATTTTTGTCTAAACATGTTATGATTTGGCTTAGAACTGATTACACTTTGGGAGAAATTCAGGGGCGGAGAGGTCGTTCTATTAGGGGTAGTTTTTCGTTTGTTTATCGAATATTTCTAAAACAGCTGTATTTTTCAACGGTATAAAATACCTAGGTATAGACCTTATACATATTTTTTGATATGACGCGTAATTTGGCGGCAAATAAATTGCTAAGATAGAATTTTACTGTTAGATCAAATTGTTTCATTATCTCAATAACGATTAATTTTATAAGAAAAAGTGTTGACGAATTTTTTATAGAAAATTTAACTAGATTGTTGTTTTAGATTTTACAATGTTGATTGTTTTCGTTATAAACAAAGAAGAGGTTGCATAATCATCCTAATAAAATTGAAATTAAAATTATTTCATCTCATTTAATTTACGTTAGCATCTAGATGTCTATTACTCCTGTCTGTCATGAAGTTTTAAATATCTGTTTGGCGTTGAGTATTGTTTTTGCGTTACAATGTTACCTATTTTCGTAATGAGCTTCTTATAAAAGATGTTGCATCGTTATCCTAAAAAATGTTATTAAAATTATTTCATTTCTTTTAATTTCCATTTGATAGGTTGGAATGTCGTGTGACGTTCCACACCACATATTTTAATTAAGTGCACACTATTATCAGTATGACGGAAAAGAACTCAAAGGATATTTTACTCAAAAAACTGTTTGGATCGCATAAAGAAACTAAAATTATTGCGATTCAAACGATAAATGATAATTCTTTAGCCACCCAATTTAAAGTACGTTATAAAAACGTGCATAAGATTGTCGAAGAGTTTGACAATTTACTCGCTAATATTCCACCCAAATGCACACTGTAATAGATGCTAATTTTGTGTGCGTGTGCGTGCGTGTGCGTGTGCATGTACGCGCGCGTGCGACTGTGGGTGCGCGTGCGTGTGCATGTGCGTGTGCGTTTACGTGAGCGAGTGCGTGTGCGTGTCCATGTGCGTGTGCGTGTGCGCGTACGTTTGCATGTGTGTGTGTGCGTGTGCGTGTGCGTGTGCCTGTGCGTGTGCATGTGCGTGTGCCTATGCGTGTGCGTGTGCGTGTGCATGCCCGCGCGCGTGCGCGTGCGAGTGTAGGAGCGCGTGCGCGTGCGCGTGCGTGTAAGTGTGCATGTATGTGTGCGTGTGCATGTGCGTGTACGCGTGCGTGTGCGTGTGCGTGTGCGTGTGCGTGTGCGTGTGCGTGTGCGTGCCTGTGCGTGTGCGTGTGGGTATGCGTGTGCGTGTGCGTGTGCGTGTGCGTGTGCGTGTGTTTGTGCGTGTGCGTGTGTATGTGCATGTGCTGTGCGTGTGCGTGTGCGTGGTGTCGTGTGCGTCTACGTTTGCGTGTTCGTATGCTTTGCGTGTGCGTGTGCATGTGCGTGTGCGTGTGCGTGTGCGTGTGTGTGTGTTTGTGCGTGTGCGTGTGTATGTGCATGTGCGTGTGCGTGTGCGTGTGCGTGTGCGTGTGCGTCTACGTTTGCGTGTTCGTGTGCTTGTGCGTGTGCGTGTGCATGTGTGTGTGTGCGTTGCGTGTGCGTGTGCGTGTGCGTGTGCGTGTGCGTGTGCGTGCGTCGTACGTGTGCGTGTGCGTGTGCGTTTGAGTTTGCGTGTTCGTGTGCGTGTGGTGTGCATGTACGTATGCGTGCATGTGCTGTCGCGTGCGTGTGCGTGTGCGTGTGCGTGTGCGTGTGCGTGTGCGTGTGCGTGTGCGTGTGCGTGTGCGTGTGCGTGTGCGTGTGCGTGTGCGTGTGCGTGTGCGTGCCCGTGTGCGTGTGCGTGTGCGTGTGCGTGTTCGTGCGCGTGTGCGTGTGCGTGTGCGTGTGCGGGTTCGTGTGCGTGTGCAGGTGCATGTACGTGCCCGTGTGCGTGTGCGTGTGCGTATGCGTGTGCGTGTTCGTGCGCGTGTGCGTGTGCGTGTGCGTGTGCGTGTGCGGGTGCGTGTGCGTGTGCGTGTGCGTATGCGTGTGCGTATGCGTTTGCGTTTGCGTGTTCGTGCGCGTGTGCGTGTGCGTGTGCGTGTGCGTGTGCGTGTGCGTGTGCGTGTGCAGGTGCATGTGCGTGTGTGTGTGCGTGTGCGTATGTACGCACGCGCGTGTGCGAGTGTGGGTGCGTGTGCGTGTGCGAGTGCGTGTGCGTGGACGTGTGCGTGGACGTGTGCGTTTGCGTATGCGAGTACGTGTGCGTGTCCATGTGCGTGTGCGTGTGCGTTTGCGTGTGAGTGTGCGTGTGAGTGTGGGTGTGCGTGTGCGTGTGCCTGTGCCTGTGCGTGTGCGTATGCATGCCCGCGCGCCTGCGCGTGCGGGTGTGGGTGCGCGTGCGCGTGCGTGTGAGTGTGCATGTACGTGTGCGTGTGCATGTGCGTGTCCGCGTGCGTGTGCGTGTGCGTGTGCGTGTGCGTGTGCGTGTGCGTGTGCGTGTGCGTGTGCGTGTGCGCGTGCGTGTACGTGTGCGTGTGCGTGTGCGTGTGCGTTTGAGTTTGCGTGTTCGTGTGCGTGTGAGTGTGCATGTACGTATGCGTGTGCATGTGCGTGTCCGCGTGCGTGTGCGTGTGCGTGTGCGTGTGCGTGTGCGTGTGCGTGTGCGTGTGCGTGTGCGTGTGCGTGTGCGTGTGCGTGTGCGTGTGCGTGTGCGTGTGCGTGTGCGTGTGCGTGTGCGTGTGCGTGTGCGTGTGCGTGTTCGTGCGTGTGCGTGTGCGTGTGCGTGTGCGTGTGCGGGTGCGTGTGTGTGTGCGTGTGCGTTTGCGTGCGTATGCGTGTGCGTGTTCGTCGCGTGTTCGTGTGCGTGTGCGTGTGCGTGTGCGTGTGCGTGTGCAGGTGCATGTGCGTGTGTGTGTGCGTGTGCGTATGTACGCACGCGCGTGTGCGAGTGTGGATGCGTGTGCGTGTGCGAGTGCGAGTGCGTGTGCGTGGACGTGTGCGTGGACGTGTGCGTTTGCGTATGCGAGTACGTGTGCGTGTCCATGTGCGTGTGCGTGTGCGTTTGCGTGTGAGTGTGCGTGTGAGTGTGGGTGTGCGTGTGCGTGTGCCTGTGCCTGTGCGTGTGCGTATGCATGCCCGCGCGCCTGCGCGTGCGGGTGTGGGTGCGCGTGCGCGTGCGTGTGAGTGTGCATGTACGTGTGCGTGTGCATGTGCGTGTCCGCGTGCGTGTGCGTGTGCGTGTGCGTGTGCGTGTGCGCGTGCGTGTGAGTGTGCATGTACGTGTGCGTGTGCGTGTGCGTGTGCGTGCCCGTGTGCGTATGCTTGTACGTGTGCGTGTGCTTGTACGTGTCCGCGTGCGTGTGCTTGTGCGAGTGAGAGTACGTGTGCATTTGCGTGTGCGTGTGCGTGTGCGTGTGCGTGTGCGTGTGCGTGTGCGTGTGCGTGTGCGTGTGCGTGTGCGTGTGCGTGTGCGTGTGCATGTGCGTGTGCGTGTGCGTGTGCGTGTGCGTGTGCGTGTGCGTTTGCGTGTTCGTGTGCGTGTGCGTGTGCGTGCCCGTGTGCGTGTGTGTGTGCGTGTGCGTGTGCGCGTGCTTGTACGTGCGCGTGTGTGCGTGCGTGTGTGGATGTGTGTTAGTATCCACGATAACTTCAGAACAAAAATACTTATAATTTTTTGTCTAAACATGTTATGATTTGGTTTAGAACTGATTACACTTTGGGAGAAATTCAGGGGCGGAGAGGTCGTTCTATTAGGGGTAGTTTTTCGTTTGTTTATCGAATATTTCTAAAACAGCTGTATTTTTCAACGGTATAAAAATACCTAGGTATAGACCTTATACATATTTTTTGATATGACGCGTAATTTGGCGGCAAATAAATTGCTAAGATAGAATTTTACTGTTAGATCAAATTGTTTCATTATCTCAATAACGATTAATTTTATAAGAAAAAGTGTTGACGAATTTTTTATAGAAAATTTAACTAGATTGTTGTTTTAGATTTTACAATGTTGATTGTTTTCGTTATAAACAAAGAAGAGGTTGCATAATCATCCTAATAAAATTGAAATTAAAATTATTTCATCTCATTTAATTTACGTTAGCATCTAGATGTCTATTACTCCTGTCTGTCATGAAGTTTTAAATATCTGTTTGGCGTTGAGTATTGTTTTTGCGTTACAATGTTGCCTATTTTCGTAATGAGCTTCTTATAAAAGATGTTGCATCGTTATCCTAAAAAATGTTATTAAAATTATTTCATTTCTTTTAATTTCCATTTGATAGGTTGGAATGTCGTGTGACGTTCCACACCACATATTTTAATTAAGTGCACACTATTATCAGTATGACGGAAAAGAACTCAAAGGATATTTTACTCAAAAAAAAACTGTTTGGATCGCATAAAGAAACTAAAATTATTGCGATTCAAACGATAAATGATAATTCTTTAGCCACCCAATTTAAAGTACGTTATAAAAACGTGCATAAGATTGTCGAAGAGTTTGACAATTTACTCGCTAATATTCCACCCAAATGCACACTGTAATAGATGCTAATTTTGGTCAACAAAAGGCTCTTCGTATAAAGTTTGATTCGATTTGTTATGAAATTCAAGCTATTTACGTGATTTGTTTGAATCTAATTCTAGTACTAACGCTAATTCCTCCTTCTGGAACACCTCAAATAATGTTAAATTACCAACAATAGAAATTCCTAAGTTTAATGCTCAACTAAAGAATTGGAAAACTTTTATTGATGTTTATAATTCACTTATACACTAAAATTCATCGTTGTCAAATGTTGATAAATGTACTTATTTACTTAGCTCACCCGAAAGTGCAATGTAATCCCTTTCGGAACCCAATTGTCCAATAGCATACGACGATCTTCACAAATCGTTATGAAAACTTCCGTTTAATCGCCATTACTCATTGTAAAGAAATCGAAAAATGAAAAAACTCTCTAGTAAATTTAATGTGGAAGCTTTACATCGTTTATTGGATGCATTTACAGAACACATCAGCTTTACGAAGATTAAATTACCCTGTATGGCATTGGAATTTTTTTCTTTTCTAGAAGCTGATTGACAGATTGGATGCTGAAACGGCTGCCAGATTCGAGCTGGAGTGTGGTGAAACCTTATAAGATGCAAAAAATAAAGATAGATGTTACCATATTTTAGTTGAGTTTTACGCAAGCAGTGTTATGTACTGAATACCGTCTCACACTCTAACTCTTTTTCTTATCCACCTGTGGAGGTTAAACATAGTAACCCCAGATCGAAAACGGTTCTCCATTCACATGTCAAATAAGCAAGCTGTTTAGTTTGTCAAAAGGGTAACATTTTAATTTTAGCTGCCCCGATTTTTTAGGAAAGAATCAGCCGGATAGGTTTAATATTATCAAAGAAAAGAAGTAGTGTACACATTGTCTAGGGTTAAGCACACTTCTCCTAAGTCCTCCTCTCAAAATATGTGCAGCAAGTATTCCAAACCTTATCACTCCCTTCTCCATTTCGATAATTCAAACTCTCAAATTCCACAAAACGAAAACCCAACAAATTTAGGAGATTCTCCTCAAACAAGAATTCAGAATTTGCCACCACTACATATTCAACTGCTCTTATAAATACTCGCCAAGTTAAAAATAATTCTTCTGCTTTATTAGCTACTGCTCGAATTCCAGTATTGGATTCTGCAAGAAAATATCAAAAAATACGTGTCTTACTTGACAGTGCGGGTCAAGCTAATTTTATGGCTTATCGATGCTGCAATAAATCAGGCCTTGGCAAGCACACATCATCTCTTTTCACAAGGGGTTTAGGAGGAATGACTTCAAGTGCTGTTCATGAAGTGTCTTGCACGTTTAAATCAAAGATTAAATCCTTCCTTTAATTACATTTGATTTTGCTGTTCTTCCTAATATTTGTAGTAATATGCACTCCAACCCCAGTAATGCTTGTCATTTTGAAAAATTCTCTCATTAGACTTGGCAGATAGTACTTTGTTTGGAAGTGACATATTTGGTTTATTTACGCAACCCGGCACAATAGAAACCTCCCCTAGTGAACTAGTTGCTCTCAATACTGTTCTCGGATGGATAATAATGGGAAAGTTCCCCATAAATTCTTCGTTAACTCATTAAACCAATTCATTTTGTTCTACTCCCAACTCTTCTCTTAACGAATATGTTAAAAGGTTCTGGGAATTAGTATGAGTTCCTATGACATTAAGTCTATCCCCTGACGAGTTATAGGCTGAGAAGTTATTTGTAAATTCGCACTTTAGAGATGAACAAGATAGATATATTGTTTGCCTACCTTTTCGTCAGTCCATAAAGCCGGATTTGAAAATATATAAGTATACGTGATATTGCCCTCCGGCGATTTTTGTCCCTTGAACGACGTCTTCTTAGTAATCCCAAAATTTATAAGGCATATAAACCTTTTATGCGGGATTATATTAACTGTAATCACACAAAATTAACAGAAACCTCCAACGAAAATCTCCCTGTATATTATATACCACACCATTGAGTCATTAAGCCAGAAAGCTCCACGATAAAATTGCGAGTGGTTTTTGATGGTTCGACTAAATCTTCCAATGGACAATCCCTTAACGAATCGCAGTTGGTTGGTCTTAAGCTTCAGCAGGATATATTTCTACTTCTGCCGAGGTTTCGAATTCATAACACAGTACGAACTGCCGCTATTAAACAAATGTATCGGAAAATCCTTCAGAAAATGACAGAGATTATCAAAGGATGCTTTGGAAGTCTTCAAAATCAGATCCAATTCAGGATTATCGGCTTAAGACTGTAACTTATGGAATTCTATCTTCTCCGTTCTTATCTATACGAACCAATGATTTTGAAACACAATACCTTCTTGGCGCAAACATCTTGTGTAATGAGGCATGTGTAGATGGTCTTTCTTGCGCCTCTCGTATTAACGAAGCTATCACTTTACAAAATAAGCCCATCGATCTGTTTGCCCTAGGTGGATTTGGACTTCGCAAATGGGCCAGTAATGACCTTGAAACATTGTCACATTTAAGTAAATCTTTGCTACTACATGACTCGTTACCTCTTGGTAAAGAAACCGAAACTACGATTAAAATATTAGGTTTGCAATGGAATCCAAAAACGGATACCTTCTTCTTTAAGAAAGGTTCTTCTATAAGACATTGTACCAAACGTTGATTTTGTCTGATTTGGCAAGAATTTTTGACCTCCTTAGCCCTTGTCCCCTGTAACTGTTGTTTTAAAATTAATGGTTTAAGGCCCTTGGGTGCTGAGTCTTGATTGGGACCTACCTGCTCCACACGAGAACTTGCGATAAAATTGATTTAATATAAACAAGATTTTGCACAACTTGCTACGCTTAATATTCCTCGCCAAATTCCAGGAGCTAAGTACCTATGTTCTTACGAACTCCATGGCTTTTGTGACAGTTCGGAAAAGGCTTATGTAGCGGTCCTTTATTTTGGACCAACAGGTTTCTCTAATGACATAAATTATATTCTTATTTGTTCTAAAACTCCACTAGCTCCCTTAAAAACGACCTCCATTACTCGATGTGCTGGCGTTTTGTTAGACAATCTTATAAGAGCTGTGCATAGTAGTTACGAAGGTAATATAAAATGTTCTTCAGTAACTGCGTCGCCTGACTATGGTTGCATTGTCGTGGATTAAATCCTCCGCACACAAATGGCTTACATGTGTTGGTAACAGATTTACCAACCAACCAACACTGCTCATTGGGCTTATGTCCCGAATAGTGAGAATCCAGCATATTGTGCTACTCGTAGTCTTCTCGCTTCTGAACTAATTATGGAAAGTAAATGGTAGGTCCCCTTTTTTACAAGACAAAAAATATTGGCCTTGTCAGTCACCTCCGTAGCTCCCCCCTATCTGCCAGTCAACCTATCTCACAAGAACAAAGGCGGTTTCTTTCGTTACTTCCAATACTTCATGTATTTATGAATATTTATTGTCTAGACTTTCTTCATTCCAAAAAATTTGCCACATTTTTTTATGCAGAGATTTGTACATAACAATAAACACCCTTACAATCGACAAAATAAATCTTTTTTTCAATTAGAATTTAACAACTCTGAACTTCTTATCGTAAAATTTGTTTAGCCGTTGTCGTTTGAAAAGGAAATTCAGCTTATATAAAATTCAAAAAGGGATTCGAATAATAAAATAATTTCAAAACCCTTACGTAAATTGAAACCCTTCCTTGATATGAAAATAAACATTCTGCTTTATTGCTAAGCAATCAGAAGCTCAACATAGTGAGCATTACATTTATTCATAATAAATATCTGCATTCTGGGGTTCAAACTACCCAGTATTTCGTGACTCAAATGCATTGGATTATCTCGTGTAAAGGTTAGTACGAAAAGTCTTAGCTTTCTATTCTCGTTGCTATAGATGTGGCCCTAAACCTTCTCAACCATACATGGGAAATCCCCCTCCTGCACGTGTTAACTAGGCAAAATGTTTTACTAAGTCTGGTGTAGATTATGGCGGCCCATATGTCTTTTTGTTTGTCTCTCCACTAAAGCCTTGCACTTGGAACTTTTATCTGATCTATCTACGGAAGCAATTGTGACACTAATTTCCAAGGGAGACGAGATAATTAAATAGTGCCATCTACTCTGCTTGTGATAGAGTAGGAATTATATGGCACTTTGATCATCCTAGTACGACGGTATATGGAAAGCCGGCATTAAATCGGTAAACAAATCTTATTTTATTGGTACGCAAATTCTCACCTTTGAAGAATTCAATAGAATTCTTGTCACGATGAAGGCAATATTAAATTCACGTCCCTTGATACCCCTAAGTTCTAATCCGAATGATTTAAATGCATTAACTCCTAACCACTCGTTAACTCCATCTCCATTGAATAACCTTGTTAAGAAGATTTAACTGGGCTAAAATTAGGACCAACGCATGCATCAAGATTTTTGGAAGCATTGGCATTTAGGGCGAGTTAGCCGTCTTCATCTGGACAGAGACGATACTACCGGGGTAGTAACGGTGAGAGCCAGGAAGGGAGATCTAAAGAGACTCGAGTCCAAATTATGCTCCTTACCGATATAATAGTTTTACTCTTTAGTCTCTTTATGACTATATTAGTTTAGTTAGTTTTATATTTTTATAATTTATTTATTATCGGATTTAGAAGTGTAAGTTTAAAATTAATTTTAGCTATTATACATAAAATCTTATATGTAGTTTTTTTTTTGCTCTAATTGGGTAAAATATTACATTTTTAGGTGAGAGGGATGTATCATCCTTGTTATTAGTTAATTTTTCTTTCTCTACGATTAAATTAATAAATTTGTAATTCATGCAAGGATGCAAACTAAAGCAAATAAGAATTCGTACTTTCTGCGTCGTTTTTTACGTGCAAATTTCCACTTCGTACAACAACTTACCGTAACAAAGAGCAGGTACCTCAGTCACAGTAGAGAAATGGGATGGGTTGCTACAGTCACGCAGGTGGTCGCTATAAGTATTAAAGAGAAGAGAGAACGCCAGCTAGAATTAATCACGGCCAGCCCTAGATAATCGCAGGAAATATTAGGCAGGATCTGGTCAGTAAAAGAAATGCTACAAGTTAGAATATCCCAATAAAAAAGTGTCAATAAATAACTTAAAGGGTGTTGAACACGAAACAATAACCCGTATCCCCAAAGCTTAAAATCTAAGTAATTCTGTCTTTAAGTAAATTTAATTTATAAAACGTGAAGTATTAATACTGATTTTCAAAGCTAGGTTATGGTATGGCCTAGAGTTTAGCATTTAATTAGACAGCATTTAATTAGACACAACAGGTGTAATGAATAAATTTCTCAATTGTAGAGGCACATTAGAATATGGTTACAGTCTACACACAATATTTTAAGCAAAGCAGTGAGTAGCACATTGCTGTGAAAAATGGCAGTTTAGTTTAGAATTACAATAGTAATAATCATACAATTCTTAAAGCTTACCAACCGCAGAGCTGAATATATATATATATATATATATATATATATATATATATATATATATATATATATATATATATATATATATATATATATTATATGAATAATCGGTAATC
Organism: Vesta saturnalis; assembly: GCA_036346205.1. Classification (NCBI taxonomy): domain Eukaryota; kingdom Metazoa; phylum Arthropoda; class Insecta; order Coleoptera; family Lampyridae; genus Vesta; species Vesta saturnalis. Next base: position 893,532 of record JARFJB010001782.1, read on the forward strand.
TAGGTCTCAATATCCAAGTGATATCTTCCAGGTTGTTCGCAAGATCCAACTCAAAGACAAAATGTTTATCAGTTATACACCACCAGCTATTACATACTGTGTAATAGGTAACTTAATCGTGTGTAATAGGTAAAACGTAGTAGGCAAAACGTACCTCTAAAATTATATCAAATCAAAGCCAAAGCATCAACAGAGATCTTACCCTCAACGAGGTAGCTAATTGCAGAATATTAATACTAACTTTAAGCCATGTGAAATTTAACCAAATACGAATTCGGGAACAGCTGATGTCGGTTTCGAAAAGAAAAATACCATATGCCCCCCCCCCTCGGTAGCGATTACAAGAAATAATGCGTCCTTATAGAAAAAAATACATGTGAGGTTATGTCTAACCCGTTTAGTTAATAGGAGGCTTTTCTTCTAAGTTATTGATTATCGTACCACAAATGTGATGATGGCTAAACATTGAAAACGTGGTATGCAATAATTATTTGTAGATAATCACTACATAATTAGAAAAATGATTCTACAACTGATCTAAGTCGATGTGCTAAATTAGTCTAGAAACTTCCATTTTTCTTTCAAAAAATACAAATGTTCTTTCTTCACCATACACAACCGGAGAGCGAGTGCAAGAGAACTTTAAACCCGGATGTCCACAGCGGTAAACCAGTGACCCCAAATAATAAAATTGAATACTAACGTATGAGTGGCCATCAACAATTTTACAAATCTATTACAGAAATTCATTTACTTTGGAATATATCCAAGAAAGTACCGAATGACGAAATTACAGAAATTCAGTTACTTTAGAGAAATAATATATTTAAGGAAATATTATCGAAACAATAGTAAACCAATGGTTTTTAATAGGTCGTTCAATTAACAAAATCGTGCAGCGTAAGTAACGAATGTAATACGTTCTTTAGGCATGTCTATGGGTGACAATGTAATTATCTGGCAAAATTAGAGGGGAAGGCAAGGAACGAGGGAGCGGCGTCAATAATTGGCACGGAAACAAGAAAATTTTTCGGAACCGATTCGATACGTTTGTGGAAACGGTACGTTTCTTTTTTGATTGGCCGATCAGTGTCCATTAATTACTTACTGTTTTTATTGTCCGGGTTGGTTACAGAAAGACAGTCACTCGACTATCTTTATCATTTAAAAAGTTTGACAAGAGGGTTGGTTAGCATACGGTTAATTTTTACATAAAATTTGTCCCCCAAAAAACCAAAATTGATGTAGATCACGTTTTTTACAGTCGTAATATTAACTGATATATTCAGGGTGGCTCGTTTTTAACTGGAATGCACTGCATTAATTATAAGGATATATGTCACGAGTGCCATTATGAATTAAATTGTATATTTAGCAAGCGTTATGAATTTGAAACGTTTTTCATAACAGTACTCACCCCATGGACATAATATAATATTCATACTAATTGAGAGGTACGGATGGAAATTTGGGACCGGTTTGGGACCAAATAACAAGGAGCTCGTTGCAATTAGCCCGGTATGATACAATCGTTCCGGTACAGAAGTCCAAATTATTGCTTTATGCGTCTGTCGTTCACCTTTAAACATTCCAAAACAAAAGTATTCCGTTAAATGTAACCAAAGTCCGACCGTTGCACGATATTTGTACCAAGTGTTATAATCTCTCGCTATTGGTTTTGATAGAAATGTATTTACCGGTATGAGTGGGAACTGTTACATTAAAATTGGCCAATTGATAAAAGCTTATAAGCTGCGGGGAACCTTTTCATTTGAGAATGTTCCCGTTACGTTTGAACATTCATTTATAGTAATTAAAAGTATAACCCGTCCTGTCGTACTAGGGGGAGCCTGTTTTTATTCCGTCTCGGAGAATACACATTTCGTGAATAATGTCCCAACTGTCCTCAATGGTACGACAGAATGCTGTGTCAGATTCAATGTCACTTATCAATGCTTGATGAAACAATCACGGAACCTTTTCCGCTCGCGTACCCCACCAACGTAACATTGGATGTTACGAAAGAAATGAAGGAAAATGCAAGAAATATTCCCAATGTAGCCTCTAATGAGCATCGGCAATTCAAGGTTTTGCTCGAGGAACATCGATAGCTCTTTGGTGATATCCCGAGTCGCACCAACAAATATACGTATATTACTAAACTACATTGCGCCACTTCGTTTTGAGTAGGCTCTATATTATACATTTTTTTGAGAGCCTCAGTAGAGGAGGAAATTAATCACATGATAAAATTGTGTGTCACTAAAGGCGAGGCGACAGACTGTGCCAGTACCATGACGGTTGTCTAGAAGAAAGACGAACTCGTTTCCATATGCTTAGGTCCTCGGTTCTTGTTTTAGAAAATGCTCCCTGGTACCTCCCGTGGAAATTTTAACGTCTTTTAGACCAAAGGAATAACCGCTTCCTATTTGCAGATCCCCTTAAGCGAAGACAGTAAGCAATATACGAGATTTTTGTTTAACGGGAGGTCTTACATCTACCAAGTCGTACCTTTTGGTTTAAAAACGGTACTCAGTCCTCTTTCGAGAGCCATGGACGTTATTTTGGTTCCCGAATTGCACCAGATTGTATTCAATTATATTAATGACCTTTTGTTAGATTTAAGGACTCTAATATGACCATAAATGTTCGAAAAAAATATTTTTGTTATTGCCAGAGATAAAATTTTTATAACTAGTTAGGGACGTTAAATCGGATCCCGAGAAACTGTTTCCCATAAAATACCTCCCTAGACCAGACAATGTCAAACAGTTGAGAGCCCTTCTTAGGTTGTGTAGCTATTATCGCCGATTTCAACTACCTAACCGCTCCCTTCTTAGGGTTACTCCAGACAAAGGTTAAATGACGCTGGGAAGACACGAAGCAGCTATCATTTGAAGAGAGCAAAAGACCATTTTTTAATACAGCTATCCTTTCCAAATTTTTCTACTTAGAGTCAGACAGTTCCCAGATGGCATATATTAACGAAGAAAGCGAATATTAGGTTATAGGGTTCGGGTCCTTCGCGGGTCGGAATTACTAAATAAGGTCACTGAAAATGAATTGTTGGATATTATTTTCGGATTGACGAATATTGTATGCTACTTTTCGAATATCGTGTGGTAATTCGTACTGAACATTTTTCTTTAAAATGTTTTCACCATTGTCGACTTTTACGATCGACTGACACGATGGCCACTTTATCTCAATATGATTCTAAGGTCAAACATACCAAGTGGGGTAATGGTGTGGTGGCGGACAAGCTATCTCATTTTAGGAATGGCTTGTGGGATGCCCACTTAATGCATAATGAGGACAAAATTCCTATCGTAACAGGGTAACTGTCTTACTGTTTGCCTTTAAATGAGAGTTTACAGATGATATTTGTAAACAGCTCCGGAATTAACACAACTGCAAAAGGCGGACCTTCGTGATACTTTTGTTGTAATGTGTGTTTGAACGCCGTGTATACATACGTATTATTTTTCTACTATCTCAGTTCTCGTTTTCACGCTAAGGTAATTTGTTATTTTTATGTGTCTTCATAAAGTTAAAATTAAATTGATATATCGTTTGCTTCATATTGTACTTCGGATTAGAATTTATCGTATTTAGTTTAAAGTGAATTTCTTTGTTAGAATTAATTTACATTAAGATTGAAATTATGTAAATTTTCGTAAGGTTTAAGGTTAAAAACGCGTTTGTGATTGAGATAAAGTTCCAAGTTGGTTTTCATATTAAGTTTCTGGTGCCAAGACTCTATTGCAGTACATTATACTGAATCACTTGCAATTAAAAATCATCATTGTAGGAGAAGGCAAGATTTAGCTGAGTTACAATACATACTAAGGAAAAATAACTTTACGATAACGTTTTGTCTCGATTACTGTGAAAGCAGACGTTGCTTTTGCATTCTGAGATACCCTTTAGGATTACACTTTGTAGGACGTAATTTCTCTTGATCATTTACGGGAAGGGGCTTATCGTTTCTACCGCGTTTTATAATTTTAAATGTATGAGTAGTACAATTGGTTGCCGTTTTTGAAATCTAGTGAGGCGTAACTGAAGAAGTTTTTAATGGATGTCCTCAGTCTTGGAATGATGCTGTAAGGGCCAAGGCTCGTTTTTGCTTCGTCGTATACACGAGGGTCGGTGCGTGGAGGAAGTAAAATATTTACGCCTTTCCGGAAGTTAAGTGAGGCTATCGTGAAAATTGATTTTCGTTGCCCGTAATTGCAGGACTATTTTGTGTCTTCTGGACTCCTGGAGTATCTATAGTATCCGTTTCATATAACGACACTCTCTTCCGTAGAATTTGAGTTCGGTGTCGAGTGGTGCTGGCCCTGGTTGACGTTGACGGCTTTGTGTAAATGGCTAAGCGCATAACAAACAATTATCGCTGTAAATAAAGAAAGCTTTTAGTTTCAGTGTAACCATGATATTCGTCAAGAACTTTGTAAATATCGTTATTAAGAAGACGCCGTTTAAATAAATATAACGAACTTTAAGTTTGAATGATTAAAATTAATCAAGTAACGCTTTGTAAATGGTTGTGCACCTACGTTGAATCAAATGAAGAATTAGGCGTAAATTAAGTTCGAGTAAATATGAATAATATTTGTCGTTTGTTAATTTCACATGGAAGACGTTCCGTAATAACCCACTATTGAATTATTTAGTACCTGCTGTCCGATCGATTATCGTTGTTCAGAGGAAGAAGGACTGCATTGTTGTTGGTGTATTGTAAGGTAACGTTTATTTTTTTTATGTTTAGTGACAATAGTAAAGTGTATGTTTTTTATGTTTTTTTGTGTTTATGTGGGAGGATATTTATGTAATCTATCGTATATAGGCCCTTCAGGCAATTTAGGAAACAGGCGTATTCATCCTGACAATTTATTGTTTATATCCTGATTTTTTTTTGTTGTGCAAATTCTGTGTATCGAAAATTAGTATTATCAATATTTTGTATTATTTCTGTTGTATTTAATGAAAGGTATTTATTTATAATACTTGGTAACTGACCTTAAAAGGCCTTGCAAGCGCCGAGTGAAATTTTATTAGTTTTATTCTAGATTTCTTGTTTTAGAATTGCGAAATTTAATGTTTTTTTAGGTAACTGTATCAAAATTTGAGATCTAAATGTCATAATATACGACCACTGTTATGGTTTATAACTGTTTTATTGGTAGATATTAATCTATTGTGATTCGTCCTCTGTGCTACAATTTTGATGAAAAAAGTAATAAGCTAATAGAAACCTTTTGATTCACATTTAGGATTGCTAGTAATTGACCTCATTTGATGAAAGTTATTTACTTTTTTTTTAAGTAATTAATTAAAGGTTAATTTTTGAGGAAAGAAATTCATTATGGTTTTGACATAACTCACTTAGATAATGTAGTATGAGTTTGCTGGCCGAAGAGCTGATTGTATATTTTTTTTTTTGTGCATACAAGGGTATCTCAAAAAGTTGAGAGATACCTTTGAAGTATTTTTATAGGTATCGACTTATCGATTGGAGACATTTTAGTGCCCGATTTGCCGAACAGGTAAACGAATATAATTGTTTGTTATGGCAGCTAGGTAACTTATGGAATTTGGGTATTCCATCCCGATATCGACATTTGATAAATTTTATAATTTCATAGATTTTTGATCGTGTTTGTTTAGTTTGTGGCGACGTATATTCTTCGTTTTAATTGAATAACTAAATTGTTGTAATTCCGGTTATTCTTGGATTAATTGAGCTAATAATTTTTGACCTAGATTTATCGAAATATTTAGTGAGTTTTAGGTTTTATTTCGAATATGTATTTACCTTAATATTACGGCCATTTTGGCACGTCGAAGTCAGTTGCCATCTTAAACCGCTGGTTATATTTTCATAAACTTTGAGGAACGATTTTCAGGGTCATACGAAGTTGTGATTTTTGTCAGAAATCTAATTGTCTGAATAAGACATTACCTGGGACGATTCGTGTATTTAATAGTAATATTAATAATAATAATATTAATAATAATAATAATAATAATAATAATAATAATAATAATAATAATAATAATAACAATAACAATAATAATAATAATAATAATAATAATAATAATAATAATAATAATAATAATAAGACGAAATGGAATCGTGCGCAAACTCCACGACTGGGGATTGAAGGGCAACGTACTAAAATTTGTCGCTTCGTTCTTAGACGACAGAAGCTTCAGGGTGCGAGTGGGCCACGAGCTATCTACCAGAAGGATCTTAGAAAACGGAGTGCCGCAGGGGTCCACGCTCAGCGTTACCATTTTTGCCATTGTGGTCAATGATCTAGCATCATCGGTAGACCCATCCGTCGGTAGGTGTTTATACGTCGACGACTTGGCAATTTTTTTCTCGGCACCTAAAATGAAAACTATCGTCGATAAATTGCAGAACGCGATTAACACGATACTGCTAAACTCGACAAAGATGGGTTTCCGTTTTTCTGCACAGAAGACCCAGAGCATACATTTTTGTCGCATGAGGAAACCGCACCATGGACCACGCATGTACATGAACGAAACACCCATAATCTGCAAAGAAACGATCAGATTTCTGGGAATTACCCTCGATTCGAAGCTCACATGGAAACCGCACATCATCGATCTTGTACGGAAATCATCATCGGCTCGTAAGACAACACTCGCATTGCTAGACCCAGTACAGAACTCAGCTTTACGATGCTGTCTAGGCGCTTTTCGTACCAGCCCTGTAACAAGTTTACTCAGCGAAACAGGAGTGTTGCCTTTGGAAACGAGACGCGCGTACCTGATCATCAACTACGCCGTTAACATAAGAGCGCAGCCGAGACACCGGAACTTTGCCATTATGTTCCGAGGCAGAAGTAGGTACGTCATCAGACCCACCATCTCACGACCTGCCGGCGTGCGAGCACTGGAATTGTTGAACGAATTAGAAGATACGTTACCACGCACATTGACGATAAACATAGCCGAACTCCCACCATGGACTAGGGAGGAAACATTAATCCATCTAGAATTAAGCCGAATACCTAAAACAAAGAGACTGCAGAAGAACACCGAAAAGCGTTCGAAAGTATACTAAATACTTACCCAAACTCGATCGTTGCGTACACCGACGGATCTAAGAATTGTCATGGTGTAGGAGCAGCCATAGTTGTTGGAGATAAAACTCACACTTGGTCGCTACCACCAGATGCCACCGTATACCTGGCAGAACAATACACGGCATGGCAAGCGCTTAAATTCTGCGACATTTCTCTATCACAGCATCACATAATAGTCATAGACTCCATCAGGGTTATCAACGGGATTCGCAAAGTACGTCCACAGGACTCCATGGCGATGATGATGGTAGACACACTAGAATACCTGAAAGAAATAAAAAAGGAAATTACCTTTATATGGGTACCGGGGCATAGCGGTATACCTGGAAACGAGAAAGCAGACGAAGCGGCGAGCAGAGCTGCGTGTCGGGACACAGTCGGCGCCGAGATCCATGTTCCTGAAAATATAAGGAAAACTTTAAAAGGAAAGCTGAAACAAAAATGGCAGGATCGGTGGAGGGAAATAAACAACAGCCTAAATAGTATAAAAAAGGATATCAGTCGTTGGAAAGGATCCGAAAAGCTATGCAGACAAGATCAGACTAGAATAACAAGACTGAGGATTGGACATACTAAATTGACACACTCATACTTACTTACTTCTTCCGAACGACCATCGTGTAATTACTGCGAGGATCACGTCCTCACAGTCAATCACGTCCTATGTAAATGCCCTGCAATAAAAAATATTAGAGATATGTGTGAATTAACAAATAATATCGAAGAAATACTCACCAAAAAGGAAGGCATCGAAAAGACAATTAGGTTCTTAAAAAGTATAGCAGTGTACCAAGAAATATAATAAAGAGAAAGGAGGATAATGTAAAGCGCTAATGACCACAGAAGTCGATGCGCTGTATATAAAAAATAAATAAATAAAAAAAATAGTGATAATAATAATAATAATAAAGAGAAGTTAAAATCCAAAATCTCATCAATAGTAAAAAATTTATTAGTATCTAGAATTTAGTGTATCATTTTTTTAAAAACTTTAAAGTTATCACAGGTTTTAAATGAAATTGGTAATTTTTTGTACAAAACACACCCTAAATAATATGGACCAGATTTATATAGCTCTAAGTTATTTGCTTTATATTCTAATGAGTAAGGTCCATGACGAATTTTATAACTATAACGTTTATTTAATAATTGAAAATCATTTATAATAATTATTATTATTATTGATATTTATTGAACCAACATATAAACCATACAAGAGACAAAGTTTAATTTAATTCGTTAAGATAGAGAGTAAATAAAAATGAATAGATGAAAGAAAACAAAATTAAATGATGAACATAATCAATGGAAAAAGTATAACATACAGCAAGATAACTTTAATATATCCAAATAACAAAACTTGTTTATAAAAAAAAAAAAAAAGTAATATACCTATGATCTACAATAGGTTTATGTCTGTATGTAGAGAGTGGTACCGTAAATAGTAAACAACTGAGAAGAAAATTACAATCGATTTTGTTAGGCAACAAATTGTATAGAAATGATACAGAGATATGTTTTCTTCTGATATCTAGAGCAGTTAAATTAAATCGTTCAAGCATATTTGTTTTTTTTTCTGGATAATATCCATCGCTGCGAATATTTTTTTTAACATATAAAAAGCATTTCCGGGATGTACATGCATGTTACAGTCAAAATATTATGCGTTATAAAACATTGCTTCTAGACTGCATCCACTTTAATTGAAACATAACATAACAGTTTTCTTTTGCATTACGAAAATCTTTTTTGTTAAATTTGTTTTACACCAAAAATGAATACCATGTAGTAGAATAGATTCTACGTTTGAATAATAAAACGTTTTTAACGTATCATTGCTACACAAGGGCGCTAGCCTCTTCAGAGCAAAACCATTGCTCGCCATTTTCTTACATATGCAATTGACATGAATGTTCCAATCTAACTCAAAATCAATATAAACTCCCAGTAATTCAAAACTTCTGACCTGCCTAGTGGAATTGTGATTAACACTTAAATACAGACATGAGTTATCGTTGCATTACAAAATTTCTAATATATATATATATATATATATATATATATATATATATATATATATATATATATATGTATGTATTGAAACGCGTTCGGAGTTTTTAATTTTGTGTGGAGCGTGAGTATATTTTGTTTGTTACAGATCCTGCCACAGTTCCAATGTTCCAGTGTGTAAGTTATCTCAATTAATTTTTGCTTCACGTTGTGCTACAGTCTTATATTTGTGGTAGATGAGTAATGTGATTTCGCCTGCATAACAGACAAAGTAGCATGACAAAACAGTTTTAAGATCATTTATATACCGCAAAAAAAGAAGTGGGCCCAAGATGCTACCTTGGGGTACACCACTTGTGATGTTTAATTCCGTTGATTTGCAGTTCAAATAGTGAGCGTATTGGGTACGATTATTTAGGTAAGACCTTAGTAGTTCATGAGATTTTCCTCGCAATCCTAGTAACTGAAACTTTTGTAGTAGTATCTCATGATCCACTCAATCAAAATCCTTTGTCAAATCAATAAAAATGGATAGCACACGATTTCCTTCGTCTAGTTTGTCATAGATTACTTTCATTAAACCACTAAATATCTGTAGTTATGCGTTGAAAAAGAGAAGAAAATGCATCTTGGTGCAGCTCGTAGAGGTTCGATTGAGTCGCATCGGGTAGGCGACGTTCTATTGTTTTGTTACAAACCATAATTGTAAACCGTTATAGCCATTAATATATTATTAACTTTGGTTTTTGTAAAAAACTAAAAATGCTAATTTGCCCTTTTCTTTTGGTTTGTGTTGGTTTCAATGTAAGTTTTTCATAAAACTATAGTGACCGTTTAAACCAACATATATCGACAAATATTACATTGTTTTGCTTTTAAGGGAAAGCCGGTTTGTAAGCAACTTATACCATATAACCGAAACCCTGTAGATATTAAACGGCCTGACTTAGCTTATTAGGTATTGGTGATTAATTAAAGGATTATATTCAAGCGTAAGTAGCTACTTAAATGCAGATAAAAGCTTGCGACAAGCAATTCAAGCTGTTGTAACGTATTAAAAATCGGTCATTGGCTTGCAATAAGTATATATTTATCACAAAATATTTAATCGCACACAATTGTCTTGTAATAACGAAGGGTGGTAATGCGGCAGTAATTTAACCCATTTGCTGCCAACGTTGCGTATACGCAACGTTTGGTTCTATTTATTTTTAAATTAAAAGGAGTAATTAAACTGGAAAATACTGATTGGTTCTCACTTGTATATGCATTAATCTGTCTAGTATAATGAGTTTTTGTGGAACTTTTGAAAAGGGAAAATTTATGTAATTTATGTAGTTATATCAAAGACTAAAGAAGTGAAAGACATACTTCAATTATGTTGACTGTTTTTGTCCATATCTGCTCTTTGTGTAAGACATACAAATAATCTATTGCTTAAAATCAACCAAAACAATTGTGAAATGTGCTTGTGTGGGGTATATGCATCATCGACCGAATGCACGAATCAACAGGCTTGAAATTTTCGTTTGATTCCTGTCTCTAAACCCAGCTATTTGCGCGAGTTTAGGTTTATTTGAATGGTGATTTGTTTCAAGAAGATTGTTTTTATAGTGTTTTTGTTGATATTTGTGTTATAATGGCAGGAAATAGATTTTTAATAGAAAAGTAAATGGAAAGGGCATTAGACAAGGCTATATTAGAAATAGAAAACGAGAAAAATAGTATGTAAATTAGAATTTTGATTGGGTTTATGAAATCAGGACCTGTATCCTTGGATGTGTGAATGCAATATATATATATATATATATATATATATATATATATATATATATATATATATATATATATATATATATATATATATATATATATATATATATATATATATATATATATATATATATATCACCCCGTGGATGAAGTCACAGATGAAAAAGATGTAGATGAAAATGTGACTATGTCTGAGGAAACTATATCTAAAGACAGCCGGTCTTTTGAATTGGAAGTTCAACACGATTGCGATAATGATTGCTCTGAAAGTGATTCCGGCGATGAATTTCTTTCTGTAAAAGGATTAAAACTACTTTCTCACCAACAAAGCAAATAGACTATTGATGAACTTATATGGGTAGAAAGGAAATCATTCACAATAACCTGCTATAATCAAAATAGTTAGAAAGTTTGCAAGAAGTACGGGAGAAATTGGAAGGAAAGTCTCCTTAGGAGCTTTTTCTTTGTTTTTTTTTTGGCGATAAGCTAATGACTATAATCGTGAACTACTCTCTAAAATATGCGAGAGATCACAATCGTCACGATTTCAATTTGATTGTAAATGACCTGAAGAGATTTCTTGAAGTTATGATCCTCTCAGGATATCATATACTTCCACAGGCTGCTATGTATTGGAGCAGAAATGTGGACACGGGTGTTGAAATTGCCAAAAACGCAATAAGTAAAAATAAATTCAAAAACATCAAACGACATTTGCATTTGTCCGATGACTCAAATCTCGATACAGATGACAGATTCGCGCTAAACTAAGACCACTTTTTGATATTATAAATATTCGAAATAATCAGTTTGGTTTTAAACTATGGTGCTTATGTTTATTTGATGGCTATCTTTTCAGTTTTATACCATACGCCGGAGCAAGGTCGTATCAGGAAAAAAGTAGACCATCTCTTGGTCCAGGAGGAAATGTAGTACTTGAACTGCTTTCCCCTGCAGAAACACCATTTCACCACAGGGTTTTCTTTGATAACTATTTTTCTTCATATAAATTATTCGATGTTTTACACACAAAAGGCGTTTTTGCTACAGGTACCATTCGTAATAACAGAACAAAGCATTGTCCTTCAGAAACTCTTAAATCTTTAACGAAAAAGGGGAGAGGTTCTTATGATACCGCCTGTGAGGACTCCATAAATTTGAGCTTGGTAAGATGGAACGAGAATGCAATGGTGGCAATAACAAGCAACGATTTTTCCGTTCAGCCACTCACTACAGCTGAAAGATATGGCAAGGAAACTCAAATATCACAACCAAATGTTGTCAGTGAATACAATAAATATATGGAAGGCGTAGATCTCCATGATAACGTGGTAGCAAACTATGGGACGAATATAAGAGGAAAGCAATGGTTGAGTTCCCTTTTTGTAAATACTGCTGATAATGTGATATCCAACTGCTGGAAATTGTTTAGAGTAGATAACAACTCAAATATGTCACAGCTGGACTTAAAATCATATATCGCAGTACGTTTGCTAAAAAGGGGTGAATCCGCTAGCAGAGTTTATGTCGTGGGACAATATTCAAAAGGTCATGTGCCAAGAAAAATACGCCTGGACAGTGTGGGACATATTTTTATAGAACACTAAGAAAACATTCGTCGACGATGCAATTTGTGCAAATGTCAAACTATATATTTGTGTAAGAAATGCAATGTGCACTTACATTCCACCTGCTTTAGGGAATTTCATAAGTAGCCTCTAAACTCCATCGATGCTGCCGATGTATACGCAACAACTCAAATATGTCACTGCTGGACTTAAAATCATATATCGCAGTACGTTTGCTAAAAAGGGGTGAATCTGCTAGCAGAGTTTATGTCGTGGGACAATATTCAAAAGGTCATGTGCCAAGAAAAATACGCCTGGACAGTGTGGGACATATTTTTATAGAGCACTAAGAAAACATTCGTCGACGATGCAATTTGTGCAAATGTCAAACTATATATTTGTGTAAGAAATGCAATGTGCACTTACATTCCACCTGCTTTAGGGAATTTCATAAGTAGCCTCTAAACTCCATCGATGCTGCCGATGTATACGCAACATTATATATTTCTAAAACTGTTTGCTATATTTCGAAATTTTTTGTGAAAACTGTTTATTTATATTCATTTTATTATAAACACATATAAAAATCTGTTTTTAATTTTTTCCTATGCTTGGCCGGAAATGCACTAGTTGCCAATACTCCTATTGCAAGTACGCTTATTAAGTTGAAATCTGTTTAACGAAGCGTACAGTGTACGCCTTATTCCTGGAATGAGTTGATATTGTTGATTGTTTAATAGCATTTTCGCCCGCATGGAGGACTTAATACGTTGACAAACGTGGCATGATAAACTTCGGTTTATTTGTTGTTATTAACGATACCGTGGTTTACAGAAAGGTGTCTATATGCCATCAAGAAAGCCTCACAATTGCATCTTTACTTCAGATTTTGCAACTAGAAATAGTTGCCCACAGCTTCAGCTGTTAAAACTAATCCGTTTCAATCGGTTTTAAATGCAGAGATATCCCTAGATGAACGTTTAAGCTGAAAACAGCTTGCTATAGTTTCTAGCACTATCACGGAAACTTTTGCGTCATTACTTGCGGGTAGGTTATCGGTAACTTCATTAAGGTAATAGTTTTGTTTTCACCTTATCCTTGCAAGACGCTGTTTCAACGATTTTTCAATTGTATTTGATTCAACCAGCTTATTTAGAATTGTTTGTCTACAAACCGATTTCTTTATATATGTAATTTATTGTAAGTGTATGATAGTATTTTGGGGATTATGTGAAAGACTTCTATTACTCACGATGCAACTGTTTATGAGTAAATTCTTTGTCTATTTTTTTGGCCATGCCTATATAGGTTAGACCACATTGCAGTTACCTTATTGGTACATATTTCATTTTAGTGTTTGTTTTACTTTATGTGTAACTTAATCTGCATTATTATTTTTCTTTTTATGTTGCTGTCAACTCAACTACCTGCATGATTAGTTGTATAACGGCCACATGTTCGGTTTCACATTTTCATTTCTTATTTATTTCTGACACAATATGATCTCACTGTGTGTGTGTTATTGTAGTTATATGTAACCTAATTTAATAATATTGTTATATTTGCCTATTAACCTTATTAACCTTCCAGTACTCGCGCCCGGACTGACGCTCCACATAAAGTGAAATTTTTAAATATTTCGGAAATTTTCGCCTGCATCAACCCTTACTCCTCAGTCGCTTCCTAAGCGACTACTCACGCTACTGAAATTTATGTAGTGACGCTGATTGAGATATACAACAAGTAAGTAAAATTGACCAAAAACGTACCATTTTATATACATATATATATATATATATATATATATATATATATATATATATATATATATATATATATATTATAAACTGAGACAATATTATACCAAATGTTCGGTATTATCCATTCGTCAAGTTTATATTTTTTAGTAAGACTGTTCCACCGCTCTTTGTTCGACCGAAGTTGAGAGGTCCCTCATCCATTTCATAAAATAATTCTACACGTAACGTTCACTGTCTTTCAACAAAGACAACTCTACGTCAAATAGTTCTCTCTCGTTTCTGTATAAAATTTTCTTATTGCCTACTGTTTCGATCGTTTAGCAGCAGATATAATATGATGCAACACTTAACCTCATACATTCCTATCTTATTCAAGTAACGCAGCGAAGCTTACCTCTAGATGGCCAATCCTTTTTAATAGATCTGGGTTTTGCTAGTAATTCAATATTAGACTTGTGAATAAATAAGGTTTCGATTATTTTGAAGAAGTCTATGTTATACACGACAATAATTTGAGTAAGGGTAGCTTTATTATCAGCAATGACAAGATACATTAACTGACTATTTCTTTTATCTGCATCATTGAGAATAAGTTCAACAGTATGCTCTTAAAGACTTTATAGTCGTTTAATTATTGAGAAGAACTTCGAATTTTAAGGATAAGTTTCGTTGGGACACCACACTCTCTTAAGTACAGAAACTTATACAGCTTAAAAACTATTACAAGTTAAACCCTTACTATTTCGTGGCGTAAGGCTGCATCATACCTTAAAACTGATAATAATAGTAGATAAGATCGGAGACTTTAGGAACACACCACAATTCCAAGGTTCCATATTTCCAAGGTTACCACAATTTCAAGGTCCCACCGGCTCAAGGTTGCGAAAGAAGTAGGGCATGTTTATACATAACTTTTCCAAGGTGGCAAATTTCTATGAGTACCACAGCTCCAAGGTGAGATAACATGTGTAGGTCACTAACACTCAACATATTCTCAAGGTTACTTGCGCTTTCTACCTACTCAGACAGCATCTCACTTTTTCAAGGCTTGCTCATGTAAATTTTGCACTTCTTTAATACCACACTTAAAACCAAATTAAAAAAAGGTAATGATATGCTAATATATTTATTTGTTGTATGTGCAGTTGTATTCACTGAAAATCGGTACAAGTTTTATGACTAGATTTTGCCATAATTGCGTAAATCAGGCTTTTCTTATCGACGCCAATAGACAAAACAAAAACATATAAAATGTGATAAATGATTTTAATGTATTAAAATATTTCTGCAACGCAAATTTTTGAACTCAACGTAACTAATAATAATAATAACAGAAAACTATACTTAATATTTTATTATAATGTATTACATGATTTATAATAAAATTATAAAAATTTAATATTTGGACATATGACCATTTTTTTATACTACTTGAACCAATCTGTCTGGAATTGAGTTAATTAAATTCACTATAACATTTGGGTTAAGCTCTTACCAGAACTCGTGAATAAATGCCCATAATTCATTAGAATTGTTTGGTTTAAAATTTCTTTTATATATTTCTTTTACAATTAGGCCCCAAACACTCTCTATGGGATTTATATCGGGACTGTAATCGGGCCATGGCAAGACTTCAATAGTATTACGATGAAACCATTCCCTCACAGCATTGGAGGTATGGACCGGGCAGTTATGCTGAAAGACGAATGAATTATTTGGATATATTTGTCGAACAGATGGGAGCATTATATTTTCCAGAACAGACATATAATGTTCGGCGTTAAACCTTCCCTACAATCGCCAGCAGACACCAAGTTCATAAGCGTTTATCCAACCCCATACATTTACTGAAAATCGCCCAGGTCTGAAAGCAAGGTCGCTAATGTAGCGTTCTTCGAATCGTGTATTGTCTGGTTGGTAGACATGAATTTGTCCATTATATGTTGATTGAAAAATCTTGTTCCAAAACTGATGGTCGCGGTAGTTATAATTTAGGGCGAAAAGTAAACGAGACTGTTTCCGTTCTTCTGTGAGCATAATTTTTTTCGCAGCTACCGGTAGGTTGAGACCCAGGAAATCCTGTTTCAATGACAGCATTTCTTGCAGTTTCAAAAGGATTTGCCCTTAAATATCCCAGAAATGCATCATCCTATTCAAGGACGTAAATGCGTGCCGGACCAGTACCAACTTTTCTTTTCAAATACCCCTCTTGAATCCAACGTTGCTTAATTCTTGAAACAGTGTTTTTGATCCTTCCGATAAAATCTGCTAATGCACGTATTGACCACCCATCTTCTATTCTGGCTATTGTTTAAGCTTTTTCATTTTCACTTAAATGACGAGGCATTTTGAAAGTTTTTGACACTGAAAGGCTTGTCAACCATACATTATTTTTAAGTCAAATTCAATCAAAACCGATTTACACTATAACAATTTTAGTGTACCCATTTTCTATGAATACAATTGTTCAAGTAATTGAACGTACGTGCAGTGTGTTGCCCATCGGAGATGCTCCTGTAGCGGAGTGTCAGATGACCGCCATTGGTTTATTCGAACTCCACACATGAAGAATTCAACCGTGTCTGAAGATGCTCCTCTAGAGGACTAGCGGATGTTCATCACAGGTACATGATGGTATACCATCACAGTATCATTGATGTATTTGAGCATATACACCGTGTGGTGTGTACTTGTCTGCCTGTCTGTCTATCTGTCTGATTGCTTGCATGCTCGTCTGTCTGTTTGTCTGTCTGTATAGTAGTTGCCGCGCTCAGTCAGTTATTGTCGGTGTGTCTGATCTCGGGTCGCACTATTGGGGTCGACGTTTTTCTGAAAAAAATAAATCATAAGTAGAAGGAGAGCTTTGTCAGTTATACTTACTATGGCTGTCTCGGTCACTTGCAAAGACCACTTGTTGAAGAGCTGCATTACGAACTCGGATGAGTTCGTAAAATCCGGCAACCTCTTCGACAGTTTCCAGTATCACCTCCCGATATACAATGGCGTGATCATACCCACTTAGTAGTATAAGCTAGGCTTATAACACTATGCCAGTCAAGGTACAATGTTACAAGCCTAGTGTGGCCCAGGTCGAGCTGCTCTTCTACAGAGCTCTCCGTAATTACGACATGTAATGTAATGTAATGTAATGAAAAAATAATTATTAAAATAAACAAATTAGTATCACGACAATACATACCGTGAATGTTAAGACGGTCCCATGTGATGATGCGTTGTGCGTAGAATAGCCAGTACTACCCAGAGATAATAAGGAACGCTGAATTGCGTTGAGTGGCACTGTCTCCCGACGCCATCGCACACATTTAGGAGACATTTTTCAAGGTCTGCTGGGAGGGCCCCCCCCCCGACCCTTTTTTTATTTTCATTAAAATCTGTAGGCACTTGTATAATTTTTCAAAAGTTATTTTGCAGTCTTTCATCTTTTTTATACTAATAATAGTAATCGCTTTTAGATTTTGTAAACCCAAGTGTAGCCGCCGGCGTAGTGGAGAATACTACGGCAACCGTAAACAGAGGTAAGAAAGCGTTTTCATGTATTACTGCCACAGATGAGTAATTTACGTTGTTTTGCTTTTAGGTAGGTCACGAGCATGCATGGTTTATGATCGTCCCGTAGCAGCGGGTAGACGAGTTAACATCATAAGCCACGTTGTTAGGCTACCGCGGGATGACACTCTCAACCTGAGGAGGTTGCTGCGAGACCGACATCATACGAATCACGCACGTGATGTAATGGAGCTACTCCAGGAAGGCAATGCTGCCGGTGACCCAGTGGAGAGCGGGAAGTATTTCCACCAGGATGACTGTGAGGAAGCGTTTCGGTTTTTGGATACGCCACCTCCAGCGGATGATTTGGATGTACGTACGAGCAGGCAGGCGTGGACGAATTACTGCTCACCTTACAACTTGCACGTGAGCCGTATGGGAGGATGCAGTCACCCGTGAGTGAAGATCAGGTAGTACTGCAGCATGTTTTAAGTCCTGGCTGCATTGCAGAGTTTCGGTACGAATGATCTCCACTTGTGGAAGATTGTTCATCGTCAAGCTCTGTAGCGCTGCAAGTGCTGGAGAGAGAGGATTCTCCTATTACTCTGACACCTGTTTGCGTTGTAGATGAGCAATCGTCCACATCTGCAACACATGCACAGGGCAGAATAGTAGGGAATCCAGTTGAAGGTTTGCTGAGACCTGTTTCTACCGTATAATTTATAGAGGAGTGGTCGTGCATTAGTTATATGGCAGGAGGAGAGGTAGGGAGCACATTTCTGATATTGTCCTGAGCCCTACGTGTATCACAGGGTTCGCTGAAGAGTGGAGTCCTATGAACTCTTCGATACAAGTGGAGGGAATGGATGAGTCATCAGTTAGTATCCTCAGTCTTTTGTGTGCTGCTGATTTTATGGATAATGAATGGTCGCTAAAAGACAGCAGTATCTAGGAGTCCTGCAGCACCCATACAATACTTACCTGCGTAATCACCTGTGAGGGATATAGTGAAAAACGCAGTATCTTCTCCCCAGAGTGTATTGAGCCCTACATGCGCCTGGAAAACAGGTGATGGTGATACCTTGCTTCCATCCCAAAGCACATGGCAGGGTGAGATACAATGCTGGGTAGAAAATGTGTGCTCAGCGAAACTTTACACCTCAACCTGATATATCCATCATACATGTTACCATATTCCAGGCGATATGCGTCCTCGTTCGCATCGCTGGATATGATTTATTTTTTAACAGTTGTAATACATGATAGTAATAAATGCTACAAACCAATAGAGATCAAAACAGGAATTACAACAAAACACGTAACTCTACACGTTCATTTATACATTGTTTATGCATTCTCTCTGTTACAGATCGCAATAAAATGTTTCAATGTGGATGTCTGAAGAAATTTTTAAGAAAAGACTCTCTACTGCACCATCAAAACACTGTGTGTTAGATAAGTATTCCAACTACCCTACCTTGAGAGATGCTGCATGCTGTACCGCAAAACCGTACCGCACTTAGGAATGTAGCGCAATCAAGTACTTCCGATGCGAATAGAACGGAATATAGTCATATTGCTGAGCGTCTTGCACAACCTGAACCATCACAGTTAAGCAACTTAAAGAATAATGAGCAATACAGGCATGCTGATAATTCCTTTGCAGAACCAGGACCATCGGCTTTGAACAACTCGCGGAAGCGTAAGTCAGACCAAAGCAACAAAGCAGTACAAAAGAAAAGTAGAACTGAAATTTTACACAGTTGAAATTGTACACTGCGCTGATTGTTAGATTGATGTTCCTCGATATGCTTATCAAGGACACCTTAGAAGCAATAGGCACAAATCAAATGTGTGTCTACCCTTTGATACTGAGGTTGAAGTTATCCGCAATGCTTTCAAACAACGCATTGTTTCGTGCAGACTATCACCATGCAATACCCACACGGATGTGCAGACGTTTATGGGTGACGTTAAAATGAATGTTTTAAAACTAATACAAATTCAGTTGCAGAAACACTTCTCTTTGAAATGTAATGTTGAGTTGATTGGATTGTACTTTCTGAACAGTAGAGAAAGTACCGAGTTAAAGTCCTTTCAAACGAAATATGATATAGTGAGTGTCAGGATGGTGTTGGAAGAGTAATTTCAAAGAGTAGTGGAAATTTTGGATACTAAGCAGTCAGAATTTCAGCATAAAGATTCTGGTAAGTGTGAGTTACGAGTAGTAGGGTATTATATTATTAATATATGTTGTTTAGTAGGGTGGATGCTGGTGCATTTCGTGTATTTAGAGGTAAATATGTTGAAATTTGTTCCCACTACGGGTTCCTCCTATATGAATGTCCCACCTGAAATTTCGCATAAACATGCCGTAGTGAATGTAAAGAATAGTGATAATTGTTGTTTTTCGAGGGCTATTGTATCAGCATTAGTGACACCGATGGGGTTACCACAACGGACGACTACTTACCCTGATTTCAGGACGTTATTCAACTGGAATGGAGTAGAACTTTCTGTTAAGCTGACTAACATCTCAACGTCCGAGTTCAACATAATATCTCCATCAATGTTTATGGACTGGAGGTAGTGGGTCCTTTCTACTATACTAGAGCTAAACAACCCATTCATGTTAATTTATTAGTATTAGTCAGTAACCAAACGGATAATCAGCATTATGTATGAATAAAAAATTTTTCTGGTTTACTTAGTAACCAAATAAGCCAACATAATGGGGTAAAACATTTTTGTAATTCATGTATTCATTACTTTGGAACGCAGTAACAATTAACTCGACACGTGCCTCATGACTGTAATTTCGTATACACTAAATTAACTGGCGTAATGCAAAGAAAAGACAGAACTGGGGAGTTCTACGCGGAAAATATACTTGCCTTAGGAACTATCAAAAACGGATGTTTCTACCATTCGTAATATATGCAGATTTTGAAGCTCTTTTACTACCGGTAAATATGGCTGAACCCGATCCCGAACAACCGTTCACGATAAAAATGTGTAAATATGAAACATACTCATTCAGTTATTATATTAAGTACGGTGTAAACGATGCTTGGTCCAAATCAGAAGTCTATAGGGGGTTAATGCCGCGAAGGTATTTATTGCACGACTCGAGAGTGATGCGAAACGGATATATGATGAGTATTTGAAAACGGTTGTTAAAAGGTTACCACTAACTGATTAACAACTGGTGGTAAATGAACAAAGTCGTAATTGTTTTATATGCGACAAGCTTTTTACGGACGATCATACAAATTCCGAAGTACGAGATCACTTCCAAGTCACTGGTATATATCGTGGTGCGGCACATTCAAATTGAAATTTAAATTATCAATTGACAATATTTATACCATTTTTCCCATAATCTCAGTGGTTATGATGATGAAGATTACTGTTGCATCCTACTGGTGTGGGATCACTTTAAGTGTAATACACTCGGGGATTATGCTGACATATATTTAAAATCAGACTATTGCTATTGGATGACGTGTTCGAAACCTTTAGGCGGTTATGTACAGACATGTATGGATTAGAACCAGCGCAATATGTTACAATACCTGGATTGGCGTGGGATGCCATGTTCAAATGTGCGAAAGTAGAGTTAGAATTATTGACTGATGTGGTTATGTATCACTTTTTTAAGAAAGGTATTTGTAGTGGAGTGAGTACTTGTGTTAAGTGAAGAAGTATTGCTAACAACGAGTTTGTACCAAATTATGACCCTAATCGTCCAAAAGTCTTTTTACAGTATTTAGATGTCACAAATTTATACGGATGGAGTATGTGGCAACACTTACCTCATGATAGGGTTATGTGTTTAACTGAAGAGAAAATTCAAAACTTTGATGTACTAAAGATTAATGATGATGCTGATATTGGGTATATGCTAGAGGATGAACACAATAATTATCCTTTTTGTCCCGGAATGATCTGCGCACCACACTCCAAGGAGAAAAAATTTATTCCTAACTTATGTGATAAGACCAACTATGTTATACATTACCGATACTTAATTTAATTTAATTGTTATTCATATTTATAGAGTTTTACGGTTTCGTCAAAGTCTTTGGCTAGTACCATACATAGACCTTAATACAACTCTAAATGCATAAACAATGGTGTATTTGGTAAAACAATGGAGAATTTCGACAAAAGAGTAATAGAATTATTAATACATTGGGTAAATAACGGACGTCGCTTGGGTCTAGCACGGTACGTCGCAAAACCGCAATTTAAGAATGTTATTCAATTTACTGATAAATTATTTACAGTGGAATTGGCCAAACAGGTCGTTGCTTATGAGAAACCCGTATATGTTGGATTTAGTAATTTAGATATTTTCAAAATTATAATGTATCGATTTTTTTACGATATCTTGCGCAGTCATTACGTTAATAATGCAACGTTGCTTTAATTGGCGAGATAACAACTGATGATGTGTATGTGCATATGCGGAATAGTGTTGTTGAATATGACACATCCATCTATCAAAACGGTCTGAATGGTATTACAACAAATACATCTGTCGTCGGAAGAATGAAAGATGACTATGCAGGGAGATCTATTCAATATTTTTATGGGACAAGATCAAAATCTTATTGTCTAAAGCTGGCTGATGATCAAGTGGTTAAGAAAGAAAATCGTTATTCAGAAAATGCTGACGGAGGTAGACTACAAATCTGTTGCGGAGGCGTCTGATAAAACAGTAAGTGTAAAATGTTCGTGTTTAGATCAACTTTGCATGAAATATATGTATATATATATATATATATATATATATATATATATATATATACTGAGATGTTAAACAAAATCGCCTTTAGATCCCAGGATGACGAACGGCATCGATTGCGTGACACGTGTACAACATTGGCGTGGGGGCATTGTCGAATTCCGGAATTAGAGAACGCCGATCTTTTGGCTGTTCTACTAGGGGTTGCTAGGCAAATGAATTTGTATAATCTCAGATAGTAACTAATAGTTTGGTTACTGTTACTTGTTTGCTTTAAATGTGTATATATTATCTCCATAATGCAGCTATGAACATACATAACCATACATATTAATATGTATAATATCGATACAGCATTCCAGGTCGGATACTTCATGTAGTAACTTTTTAGTGGAATATAGATAATATGTCGTAAATAATTATCGAGGAAATATATACAGAATGTACTCATATTGTGTGATATATAGATGAAATAAACAAAATATATATTTACAACTTTTATTAAAAGAAGTGTGCAAGCTTTACTGCATTACATAAGTATCGTACAGATGGTATACATTAGACAGAGCGCAGTGACATAATGATTTAGAATGATAATAACAAACTGGTTGCAAAGCAGGAAGAGTAGGATGTTCCTCAAATTCTATAACGGGTTGTGTAGCAAATTTTCTTATGTAATCCGCTTTCTCTCTACCCTTGACGTAGATAGTACCTGTAGGTTGAATCATGCGACTGAGAATTCTTTGAAATTGGTGAGCTGGTGTATGCCTCTCTTCCCATTTTATACAGTGTTGATTATGCATTAACTAAGTAGCTTGACGGCCACTCTCCACATTTAACGTATGCATCGATACGGTGATTTAAACATGTACTGGGCGACTTGTGTTCTTTTAAAAATTGCGAGTTCTTTCGGTATAAAAGCTTTTGAAATTTTAAAGCCCTGTACGTCGACTATGACGGGCATCGTATTACAGCTGTCTTACTGCTTTGGTTAACGCATTACACGTAACTAAACGATCATGGAGTATAACAGTATGCTGTCGTATTCGCGGGTATGTTGACTGCTGTTTCGAATTCTACACGAAGTACTACTGCTTTAGAGTGTAATGTCTCTTTCTGATTCGAACGGTCTACCACTATCAATGGTGCGACTGCCGTAAATTGATTTACGGCAGTGATTAGGTGTGAGTAATGTTTGACCATCTCTTTGATAATAGGACATTTGGAATTTAACAAACATTTCATACAATGTAGCAAAGCAATTATTATCGTAATTTACGTTTAAACTGCCATACGGATAACGATCTATGTTAAGAAATATCCTAATAGTCTTTAGTGTACATTTATCAAATCTGCTCAAATCTTGAGAAACATTATCTTCGCGCGCCCGTTTGAAATCCGATTATAATGTATCTAGGTGTTTCTATACTAATCGATGTTTTGATTGCCCATGTATGTTTATCTGTTGGAACTGCTGGATATATGTGTGTTTCCTAACTTCTAAATGCTACTGGAATATTTACATTTTTACCAGAACTTCAAAATGTTAAACATCCTAACATTCACCTAGTTGAACGTGTAATACGACGTCGAGGAAATATGTCTCTCGTTAAATGGTTAGGGTTTGATAGTTCTCACAATTCATGGATTTCTAACAAAGACATTATATAATACGCTCTGTACGACTCCTTTTGTATATAGTAGTATATAAATAACTCTTTTTATTTTAAAATTTTTTATTTATTATTAATACATATAATACTGTACACTACTAAAGCGTTTCATAAATACGTAATCACGGTGTTGTTTTTCCAGGATAGCTGAAATTATTTTACTACACTCTTCTATCCTTTTCCTAAAGCGTACAGAGTCTCTAGCTAGCTGTTCCCATTCTCTTTTTCGCTCCCATTCTACTGCATCGTGAGCTACGTTTTTGAGCTCATTAATGCAGACCCCCTTCACTTGTCGCGTTGTCATCTGTTCAAATATAATTCGGTAAATGACATTCTATTTCATGTACAAATTGTTCCAAAGATATTTCTCTAAGGTCTTCTATTAATCGCTTAATACATAAAATGCACTCTACACCATCGTCATGCGATTGAAAATATTTCTCACATAGCCGTACTCCACTACCATACTTATAAACTAGATTATCTAAATGGTCATCACTAAACGTACCCCGTCCATACATTTTTTCATGTTCAGCATCAAATTCTATTGACTTAAATTGACATATTAGTATTTGCACTGCACTAACACAATCTACAGCCTTACGCTACGACTCTGCACTATAAAACATCCACATATTGACTAAACATTTATTATTTTCCCTATTCTCGATATGTTCGTTACACCCACTTATTACTTAACGGCTTTCGCTACTTTTACGTCAATATCAATTTTCTCCTTGGCAAATTCTACAATTTCCATAACACATGCTACATTGAGATCCAATATACCTTGTAATGTCTGACTTCCATAAAACTTGCAACACCTAGAATTTGTTGAACGATTGTATTGAAATTTTCGTCAACCGATGTCTTTCATTAAAACAAACAAACGATTAAAATTTGAATAAAATCTAGCTGGTAGTTTTTTTTCCTTTGCACTTAGTAACAATAAATTTGAAGAAATCAACAAATAAGTGTGTAATTAACTGTCAATTTTGCAAATTGTACTTGGGAAAAATGCCAAGAGTATGTCAACATCAACATTCTTCCCAATTGACTGATTTTGAACGTGGCTGTATTATTGGCATGAGAGGGGCCGGACTTTCGCTAAGAGAAATTGCTCGTCGTTTAAACCGAAATGTTACAACAGTATTGAGATATTAGTCCAAATGGTCCGAGGAAGAGGTTCAACAACGTCGCCCTGGATCTGGACGTCCTCACAGGACTACAGATCGCGAAGAACGTCGCTTAAGACTTTTGACCACAAGGGGCATATTTTCAACAACTCGATCGATTGGAAATAATTGGATGAGAGTTGTAGAACCCAGAATGTCAATGTCATCTGTTTATCGCCGGATAAGGTCTTATGGGCTGCGTTCATATCGTCCATTTTTATGTTTTCCTCTTACACCACTTCACCGTCTACGCAGGCTAGAATGGAGCAACTAAAGAGCAAGTTGGGCGCAAGAATGGCATCCAATTGTGTTTAGTGGCGAGTCCCGATTTTGCTTGTGGGCCCACGGTGGTCGTAGGAGGGTCAAACGGATGCGTGGAGAACGTAAAAATCCAACATTTTTTTGTGGAACGCAACACAGTCCTCACACAAGGAGTAATGATATGGGGTGCAATATGTTAAGGTAGTAGATCACCCTTGGTCTTCGTTGATGGCAACTTAAACGCCGCTGGTTATATTGCCGATGAGCTAGAACCCGTTAAGCTTCAATATCTTCAGGGGCTGGAAAAACTTATTTTCCACCAGGATAATGCGCGCCCTCATACGGTAAGGGATACAACACGTTTTTTGGAAGAAGCTTGTCCTCCCATGGCCTGCTCGGTCGCCTGATTTGTAGCCCATTGAACATGTATCGGATGAGGTCCGTAGGCGATTGGGTAATTTACCACACCCTCCAGATAACTTACATGATCTCCGGCTACGGATTCAAGAAGCTTGTGTTCATATACCACAGGCAGCTACAGATCACTTGATTGATAGCATTCCACGCCGTCCAAATGAGTGCATTACAAATCGTGATAGAACAACTCATTGAAAAAAACATTTTTAGTTTTTCTTTTGTTTTCAAATTTTAATCGTTTGTTTGTTCTAATGAAAGACATCGTTGACGAAAATTTCAATAGGATCATTCAATAAATTCTAGGTGTGGCAATTTTTATGGAAGTCAGTATATTAACCTATGTATGTCAACATCCGGCATTTCCGCTGCTGCATGAATCATTTTATTATAAAATGCAGAAAATTCCATAGTAGGTACTAAATCCAATCCATAACTGACTATCTTAAGAAGTCTCCATAACTTCTGCAGACTCCCATTCTAAGAGATTTCTTATTCTTCACAATCAGAGATGCGTATAATTTTCTTCTTGTTAATAGTTTCATATGATATCGTTTTCGAACCCATCATTGTAAGTAGCCTTGTCCCTTCAGGTGTGCAGAAGTAATTTGTAATTATCCCTTGATTATCTATAAGTATGTGCCATTCCTGCTTATCAAACACCACTCCATTACTCTTAGATCCACCAAGTTTCACGACTGGTTCAAAATTTAATTGAAGTGACAGACCGACACTAACATACTTCGATTTACTTTTATTTAAAAAATACTGCACATTGTCAATTAAACTATCACGACATCCACTTGAATTCATAACACTCACAATCTTCGCCTCGCTTGACGTAATATGTTCTCCATTACATACAATACTGGTTTCACATGTACTCTTTCTGCATTTATATCCTACTTTCCCCACTATTTCTACCGTCAAGGTTACCTGCTTCACCATGACCGCCCCACTCCACGTTACTTCAGCAATCCAACCGTTCAAAGGCCTTCGTTCAAGGGGTTTCTACAAGGTTGGCGGGATCTCATCAATCACTTCAAGGATGTCTCCTTGACACTTCCGGGCCCCACATTTTCAAGATCCGCCATCATCAAGGTTCCTACAATTATAATATCCTCCCTTCCCAGGTTTACCACTATTCCAAGGATATAATTTTTAAGGTTTACACGCCCACAAGATTGTCCCAACCTCAAGGTTCCCACACTTACAATGTCCTCCCCCTCTGAAGTTTACCACTTTTGGAAGGTTACATATTACCGATATCAACCCTGTCATTCTTCAAGGTTAACTCTACATATGTTTTTACAAGGTCACTCCTTTATTTAAAAATAGGGGTAACTACACTTATAGAATCGTGTTATTTCCAACAGTGTCAGTATGTCTGCTAGCCCAGTACAAAACAATTGGGATGATAGTGAGTGCTACCAACCATTATCACTTTTTAATCTGAGTGTACGGCGAGCATGTGAAATAATTCCAAACTGGGTGCAATTTGAAAAAAAGGGACTACTGCCTTCTACGACATTAGAAGCGCTAAAGAATACATATGGACATGTGCAGTTGAATACTGAATGGTTTGCCAACCTAGATATACGAATCCGCTACTTCCATCATCATGACTTCATGGGTAATTTGGGATATTATTCACAGACGTTTGCCTTCCATACTCGTTGTCATGTTGCTGGCCATATGCATTTATGCTATGATTGCTACAAAGCATTGAAACCAAGCGAATACCGAGTTATTGACCACCATGGACATATGGATAGGTGGGTCGCAATTTACCACATGTGTAGAGCGCCCCTAACAATGCTGCACAAGGTATATGGAGATGATTCATGCATTCTCTGCGGTGAAGTGTATTATTTGGACAATTAGTTTTTCTATACTGTATATATTGTATATAATAAATAATTTCCTGTTAGTATCTTACTGTGTTCTACGGTGAGAAGATGTATGACGTGGCACCAACATTTTATTATTCTCAGCATTACAATTGCTTCGATAAACGTTTACTTACGTATCGAACATGGTCTGGAATTCACTCACCTCCATCTCTTGCAGCAGCAGGGTTCATTTCCATATCTTCAGATGATACGGTTGCATGCTTCATGTGTGGAGTTCGAATAAACCAATGGCGGTCATCTGACACTCCGCTACAGGAGCATCTCCGATGGGCACCACACTGCACGTACGCTCAATTACTTGCACCACGTCCGTGCGGGTGTAATGATACAGAAGTCGGAAGGACCTTTTGCACTTGTACTAAATCAAAATGTTTTATTCCTAGAGAAAATCATATATCTGAATAATACACTGATTACATTTGTACATGCAACAAATAAATATATTAGCATACTATTATCATTTTTTGATTTGGTTCTAAGTGTGGTATCAGAGAAGAGTAAAAAATTACATGAGCAAGCCTTGAAAAAGTGAGATGGCTATCTGAGTAGGTAGGGTGCGTAAATAGCCTTGAGAATATGTTGAGTGTTAGTGACCTACGCATGTTGTTTCACCTTGGAGCTGTGGTAGTTTTATAAATGTGCGACCTTGGGAAAGTTATGTATAAACGTGCCCTACTTTTTTCGCAACCTTAAGCCGGTGGGACCTTAAAATTGTGGTAATCTTGGAAATGTGGGACCTTGGAATTGTGGTGTGTTCCAAAAGTCCCCAATCTTACCTACTAATAATAACCCCCTCACTTGTGCAACATTTATAAATATCACTTCATTTTTCAATAACAGTATCAGCTACAATTGCAAATGGAACATACAAATTGGGTGAAAATGCTTCAGCATATCCTATGAAAAGTGAAATATTTTCAAACATGAATTTGCATCGCGAAACCGTTAACGTTAGCAAACTATCGGCTACGTAAGTATTAATAAGACCAAATCAAAAATATTTTTTATTTATTATTGCTTAGACTGACATTTTAACATCTT
>JARFJB010001782.1:927500-1012500 GCA_036346205.1 Vesta saturnalis
TTGTAAACATATGGAGGGGCGTGAGGCGCAAGCCGCATATATCAAATGCAGTATGACAATCCAGTGGCGCATCCATAAAAAAATATTTGGGATATAACCTGAAATATCATTGAACCGTCATGAAAACCATGCTTTACTGCAGCATCAACTTTCTTAACTCCAGTTATAATAAATGTTTTGATGCTAATTGGAAATATAGTGCTTAGATATGTCTTGGGAATATAAAAGACCACTGTCAAGTGCGGAGCTAGTAGCATTTTTAAAAGAGGGTGATGTTTTACAGCAAGCTGTAAATATTAATGCGGTGTACATACCACCACCGATCGATGAACTTGCGGATGAAGAAGAAATTGATGATGGTATAAGTGAAAATGAAAACGTTTTACCGGACATAGCTGGAACATATGAGATTCATGCAACTGCTCCTGATGAAATTGTGGATGAACAGCTCGCAAGTCAATCAAATTCCAAGAAGGTGAACACTACTACTAAAACGGCTAGTAAAAGTAAAGCTAAAAAAATTCCCAAGTGGAAAAAGCTAACCCAACGTATAAAAATTTGCCACAAGATGAAGAACATATTATGAGAGAAGAACTTGAAAACAAAATTAGTGGAAAATCTCCATACGAAGTTTTTAGTTTATATTTTAGTGATGATGTTTGGAAAAAAATTGTTGACTTCTCAAACAAACATGCACAGGATCATAATCGGCACTCCTTTCAGCTAAATATAATAAATCTAAAACGTTTTTGTGGTATATTGACCTTTTTGGTTACCATACGTTGCCAGCTACAAAGATGCACTGGTCGAAAGACGAAGACAAGGGTATACCTCTGGTAAGAAACTGTATGAGCAGAAATAAATTTGATTCCATGAAACGAAATATACACTTATCACATAATGACCAATTAGATAAAGGAGACAAATTCTAGAAACTGAGACCTATATTTGATGTAATACATGAGAAAAATATGCAGTTTGGGATTTTTTCTCATAATTTATCGATAGATGAGGAAATGGTTCCTTATTTTGGTCGACATAGTTGTAAAATGTTTATAAAAGGTAAACCGGTACGCTTCGGTTTCAAATTATGGTATTTATGTAGCTCAGATGGATACTTATATAAATTTATTCCATATGCTGGAACACAAACAGATAAGGACGTAAATGACTTTGGATTAGGAGAACAAGTTGTCCTGAACCTTTTGTCTGTTATACAGAATCCATGTAAACACCGCGTGTTTTTTGATAACTTTTTTTCTTCGCATAAGTTGTTTTGTCTACTGAAGAACAAAGGCTTTTACGCCACGGGTACAATTCGAGAAAACCGAACGTGCAATGATACACAAAAAAGAGAAAGAGGTTCATATGGTTTTTGTTTTGATGATGAAAATGACATTCTGTTAGTAAAATGGAATGATAATTCTGTTGTCACTATTGCCACAAATAACTGCAGCATCGAACTTTTGATAACTGCTAAACGATATAGCTGAAAAGAAAGAAAGGTGGTCACTATCCCACAACCAAAAGTAATTGGCGATTATAATAGCCACATGGGAGGAGTAGATCTTCATGGTAACGGGATCGCCAACTATCGAATTCAAGTAAGAGGCAAGAAATGGTGGTGGCCACTTTTTATAAGCTTACTAGGCAGTGTCATAGTAAATGCTTGGAAAGTCTATAATACCGCCAATAACCAAAAATGTCACAGATAGAATTCAAGTCGTATATAGCAGTTACGCTTATGAAAGCAGAGGACACCTGCACTCAAGGAAATGAGGAGGTGGCAGGATCTACTGAGTCAAAAGTTCCTACAAATCCAAGTTATGGACGACCGTCTAAGAACGCATTGCCAGCGGAATTGAGATTCGACAATATTGGTCACCTGACAGTCGGACAGGAAAATAAAGCAAGGAGAAGATGTAGACAGTGTAAGAACAATACAATCTACATGTGTAAAAATTGCCAGGTACATCTACATATAGACTGCTTCCAAAGACTTTCACACACCCTAATCATTTATGTATCCCAGAAATCCCGAAGTTTCGTATACGCAACATTTTACTACGGCCGTTACGGCAATCTATTTTCATTTTTCTTGTTATAATTACTCACGTATGTGTATTTTTGTATAGAATAAAGAATTACACCTTGAAAATGCTATGTTTACCACTGTTGGGAATTAATGGGTTGAAAGGTGATTTGCCCTATTTCCATATACTTTGAAATAGATACGTGAATGATATGTCTCCACACTAAATACTAAAGTTTACGGTGTTCTGGACTTGTATGAACCTTAAATCCTAAATTTTCGACAGTCAAATTTACCTATAACATAAAATCAAATGACATTCCCTGGTAACATGAATGGTATAAAACATATCGTAGCTAAACTATACTACGTTTGGGGGTGAGAGTGCAGTAGTACAGTGCTTATGACAAACAGCGACAGCGGTGTTATGTCTCCGCAAACGTGTAAAAATGTGCACCGCTCACAAGGAAATCCGGCTATTGTAATATAGCATTGCGACAGAATTATTTTTCAAAGCAAATTTATTTAAAAAAACAACAGCAATTTATAGATATAGTATAAGGGAATCCCTCGCGACATTAAAAATATAAAAACAAAACATGCAAAAAGATGGAAAATTACAAAAAAAAGGCAGAAATATAATTATAAAGTTTTGTTATTATCGAAATAAAATAGTAAAAAACCTGTACAAAAGTTGAACACTAACAAAATAAAATAAGACATGCTCAAAAACGAAGGCAATACAAAATAAAAATTTGACAACCACAGTAGAAAATTTATACCAAAATTACATCGAAAATAAATGGTAATTGACAGGATTCATTAGTAGGTATTTGCTTTTCTGAAACTTGCAAAGTTTGACCAGGCTTCTGTTTAACAACTTCCATTTCCAACAAGCAAAGCAATAATAATAAGTCAAAGTGTCGACCACAATGTACATTGCACTGAATAATACCAACACGCTTCGCTAGCAGCTGAAGAATAATCATATTTTGTAAAAAAAAAATTTTAATGGCCTATAAGGTATTTAGGTATTTAGCATTAGAAAGTAGTTAGGAATCAATCAAATTTACAAAAGAGACCAATCACCAACGTAAGTACTTAACAATAATCATCGTATATAATAGGACAAGCCATTAACTGACATTAACAGATACAGAGTGAACATATTTTGTACAAAAATTAGTTTTATGGCACAATCTAAAATGTAATTAAACCATCGTATAATAAGACAGGTCATTAACAGGATAAAATTAAAAAAAATGCGTAAAAAAAGTTTAAAAATTACATCAAATATTATATGGCAATTTATTTGAGAGCCCTCGTTGTTTCATTGAGCTTATACGAGTCCTATCGCCCGTTGTATAAAACCGTCAACGTCGAAGTAAGATTCCCATAAGGAATTCATTGTGTGTCTTCGCCACACTGCACTCTCACCCCCGAACGTAGTATAGCACTAAACGGTTCCTATCCAAAGATTCTAATCATTTCATGTAACAAAAACTCATGGCCTTTAAGTTTTTAGTCCATCGATTGCTAATTTGCCTGTTTCAATTCAAAACTATAATAATAAATTATGCATTATTGAATAAATTGCAACGTACAAGGGTTTTCCTATGATGTGGTTATGAACAAAGGTAGTAAATAAACACACATGATCAGGGTGAAGAATGTAACTACATATCCAGCGTTACATGAAGTCCATACAAAAAAATTTCCGAAAATTAGCACTACTTCAGACAATAATTCATAAGCTTCTAGGTAATCCTAAGAACCAAGTGGATAACCTGGATAGGTCGGGATACTATAAAGTTAACTGTAAAAGTTCTCATTAAACTTTCATAACCTTTACTTTCGCCAGATATACAATGAAGCGTTATTCGTAGATGTTATACATTTTAAATTTACTTTGTTTATCTTAGACGACCGTTGATGATGATAGCTTAGCTAGTGAAACGAATTCGGCGATTTCAATGAAATTAAAATCACCGTGGGTGTATTTTGTTTGTGATTTTCCAGTAAACAAAATTGGCACTCTATAAGAAGACAAGAATTGTGAATGGTTGAGTATCAACACAAACAGATCTGTTACTTTTATAATGTATTTTGATAGTCAGATCATACTACTTAAGCAAAAATTTAATTTTATATCGTTGAACAGTTTTTTTCTGTTTTAAAAGTAACAAGTAATAAATAGTCTGTAAAAAGTTAGGAATTTTTTTAGTGATCATCTTTCACCACGGAAGTGTACTTCTGTTAGATATTTATCATTGAAAAATATTTAGTACGTTTGAATGATTTTAATCCATCAAAACTGACATTGAGATGTGGTAATTATACCTTGGAAAAGATCAGAGCAAACACAAAGTTCCTTTTGTGGCAGATTTAGTACGCTATGCAGTTTTTGTTCTATTTATACATTTAGATATAAAGGTATTCATGATTTTTTTTATTTTTCCTCCAAATCATTGTCTTTAAAAAAAATTAATAATTAAGGAAACCCACGTGTGCATAATTTACCGCAAGGCGACCTTGTTTTTTTAATCTCATCTTTGAAATGATACACAAAAAATTAACGTTTAGCAAACAATTTAGGTAGAAAAGTTGTCTCTCTGTCTATCTGGTATAATAAGTATATTATAGTATCCGTAAAATAATTCACTCTATGACACGTAAATAAAATTTGATTAACTTACCTTCATTGTAACACAAAGCAAACTAGAAGACTCGAGCACGAAAAATAGTTCTTAAAATATGTTTTATGCTAGTAAATTATTTTTTTGTATATTCTCCCAAAAATGGCTATTTTACGGACTCATTTCAGTCCGTAAAATAGCTCATTTTCGGCCTAGTCCCTTAAAGTCGTCATAGCACCCACTTTACATTATTTTAAATAATTCAGTGGACAATATTTTAAAATTATTTTATTTACCATTCGAATTTGTAAAAAAAAAGGTACTTTCAAAAAATTGCTAATAGTGCAGTTAAGTAATATGTTGCAAATTTCTGTTAACACTAACGATGTGAAAAAATAACAGGCTTCTCTTCCAAATAGCTATTTTTTTGTCAAGTACCTAGTACTTTTATTTGAATTAAATTGATGAATTTGATATTCTAGGAAAATTTTAGAGAGCTTAAACAAAAAAATATTGTTTACAACACGTACCTTAAATAGGTTTTCTAGGGCTCATTTGCTATTCCGGACTCGGCTAACGCCTCATCCGGAAACAACAAGTTCGTCCTAAAAAACTCTCATTTTTATTCGTCCAAGAACTAAATTTTGCAAAACGGTGCGCAACTAAATAAAACAACTTAAAAATATCTTACCAGAAATTTGGGGCAAATGTGGTTGTTTTTCGGCCCATTCACGTAACGCGTTTACATCTTCTTCTCGTAATTTCTTATCTTTTTTATATTCTTCAGTGACGTTCGCAAGTATGATTGACATTTTAATAATCTAGTTGATATACAAAATGGCAAACTTATTGACTTTTTGTCATGTGTGCACACAACTGTTGCAATAGCGCTAAGCTTGATATCTGTAAATTTACATGTGCGTATACTTCTACAGCGAACAATACTACTAAAAATAATGAGCGTAATACCAACAGTTCAGGATGTAATTTAAAAATCTTTAGGCAAGAACGGTATATTATTAATTCTTTTATATGTAAAAAATATAAACGTTTTGATGAGAGTTTAATAAAATGTTCCTTAATGCAAATTGGCTTAACTATTAAAATTAGAATGGTTTAATTTTATAAAAGTAGGAAGATATTTAAGACAATTATAAATTGCTTGAAACACAGTTACGTAATTGTATAAAACAAAAAAGGTACAAGATTAATAAACCTTGAAATGTCATGTATTATTCAAACAAACAAAGCTTTATTAAAAATTACATTAGAAATATTAATCACATGCAATTACGTTCTTGAAAAGTAATTGAATAATAGATACTCTAGTTTTAGATTCACCAGGATTTATTATGGACAAGTAACAAAATTAAATAACATAATGCATTGTTACTAACAATCTAATAAAAAACATACAATGTTATATTACTCTGTTTAAAGCATAACAACAATAATTTAATTTTTTTATAGCCTAATATATTATTTAAACACACAGGAACTGCTTTTGCCAACTCGAAGCTAAATTAAATATCTGGTGTGGAACACCACACGGCCTTCTAACCTACAAAATGGGAATTAAAAGAAATGAAATAATTTTAATTACATTTTTTTAGGATAATTATGCAACATCTTTTATAAGAATTATTATTAGTTTTTGTTTTAAACGAATAAGTTCAAAGGTAAATATGTAATTAAAAATTATTATTAATTTTATTAAATACATAAATAAAAAGTTTACCTCGAGTAGGATTTGAACCTACGACCTGTACTTTGCTAGAGTACCGCGCTAACCAACTGCGCCATCAAGGTTCAAGCCCCAATCGATGTAAATTTTGTCTTTATGTATGTAGAACTGATGTAAATTCTAAATATAATGAGATTACAGTCAAATTACTTATATTAATGGAATGTGAGCCTGCAATATCGCAAGGATTCAC
Source organism: Vesta saturnalis (assembly GCA_036346205.1). NCBI lineage: Eukaryota > Metazoa > Arthropoda > Insecta > Coleoptera > Lampyridae > Vesta > Vesta saturnalis. Next base: position 934,106 of record JARFJB010001782.1, read on the forward strand.
ACATACCAAAGCAAGTTGACTAATATTAAATTATTATTAGTTTTTGTTTTGAACGAATAAGTTCAAAGGTAAATATGTAATTAAAAATTATTATTAATTTTATTAAATACATAAATAAAAAGTTTACCTCGAGTAGGATTTGAACCTACGACCTGTACTTTGCTAGAGTATGATCTTTTATAAGAAGTTCATTACGAAAATAGACAACATTGTAAACGCAAAAACATTTATCTATGTCAAACAGACGTTTAAAACTTCATGACAGACAAAGGTTAATAGTCATCTAGATACTAACTTAAAAGAAATTAAATAATTTTAATTTCAATTTTTACTTTCCAACCCACGTATGTATGTAGGTACAGAAGGTTATGCAATCGACTTTTTGTTCACTATCGCTAGATTGAATTATTGGCTCATTTTACAACTTTGGGCCAAGTTTCGCCAAAATCATGGCTGAACATCTGTGTGTGCGTGGGTCTGTATGTGTGGATGTATGTTAGTATCCACGATAATTTCAGAAAGACTTAAAATGTTGTATTTAATATTTTTTTCATTTGACTTAGAGCTGATTAGATTTTGGGAGAAATGCAGCAGTGGAGAGGGGTATTAGTGGCAGTATTTGGATTTTATCAAATATATCTACATATTTCAAAGATATATAAATCCTTAGATATAAGGACCGTAAACATACCGATTAATTTTGTTTTATGCAATTTTTTGAAATGACGCGTAATTTACCGGAAAAGAGTTCCTAAGATAGACTTTAAATGTTAGTTAACATTTTTTCATTATCTTGTAACACCCATTTCTTTAATAAAGTATATCACTTATATTACTTTTGCTTTGCCCGTTAGCTATCAGTCAGAAATGGGGCGGCTCGTGGTTTGAACCACAACAGATTTCTACAAACACAACAAATTAAACCTAAAAAAATATTTGGAATATTCAAGTTAACTCTAAATAGGAAAACATAAAATCGGATCTCCAGGTGACCTCCAGCGGTTGAACAGTTACGTGGCGGTTACAGCTTGAGCACTGGAATACCTAGCGATAAAGTGGTTAACGTAATTCACGGGGTTTGTATGGTAATAATTCCCTAGGTTTACTTTAGGTAATTTATTTTAACCTTCATGTGATTACACACTCCCGCAAATTAATACCTTACAAAAAAAACCTGTTTAATTGAGATAATGACCTTTTAATTTCAGAAGGAAGTAAACCAGAACGATTTGAGTATTTAAAACTCTTTAACTTGTAATTTTAACAATGTTAAAACGTTCCTAATATACTAAAGAATATTGCCTTTATATTTATTCTGAGAATTTAACAAAATTATTGATGACATGGTTACACGTTCATTTACTCCGCTCTCATATATTGGTCACTGGGTCAAACGTTATAGGACATCGGCTTTAAAATAAACATTTATCCCATTCAATAAACTGGGACTTGGGATTCTGTAATTATTATTGTTGCTTTCTTGTAGTTAGGCACAAGGTAGCAGGACGGGAATCCTAAATTTAAAGATAAATACACGTTTTATTTACGGGCATTCTTTATAATGCTTTTACGAAATAGAATATTTTCGTAAGTATTTAGGATAGCATACAGGAGTTTTAGTTTTTACATGCGATGTATTTTATCGCTTCAGGTATACAAAAAGAATATTTCTTTTTACATAGAAAAAAATCGAAACTTTTGCAAGACATAAAATTGGATTTGTAATTAAAGAATTGATTTTCTTTCAGGAAGTAGTTTATCAACAATAATTTCCCGGGATTCGTGTAAACAGAAGACAACATCAATGATGTATTATCGGTATTTTATAACTGTTTTCTTTACTTTCTCATGGAAAGTTGATTGAAACAGGGGTTTGGGACGGTTATTTAACCGATCAGGTGTCTGTGGTTTTTACTGGGTACTCCAGCTCGGTTGTGTGAGTGTGCAGGTAAGTGTTTTGGGAAGGATTGTCTAATCCAACGAGCCTTACGCTTCTTGGGTTAGACAGAAGGAATGCTAGATCGAACAGGGCTACGTCTTTCAGACAAGCACAGGTACCAGAGCCACCTGTAAAGGCCTACGCCTTAGGGATAGTTCTTGTAGGAAACCTCAGTACTTTTCAGGATTATTCCTAAAAGCAAAGCGGAGGATTTGTGTACAGGATATATGTTTGCCGCGGGCCTAACGCTCCAGGTGAGAGAGAGTGTTGTGTGCGTGTTGTTTTTTTCAGACAACATCGATTATTAGTCTACCAAAGACAGAAAAGAAATCTTTCCAACTGGTTGGAATATTAGGATAAAACAAATTATAGCTTACCCAGATCGACTGGCAGGTAGAAGTATCCATAAGTACGGCGGATCAGTGAGTCGCAGGGGACCTCAGGACGGAAGTGATTAGGTACATAAGATTCTTACTTCAGGACGGGCAGGATAAAATAAGATTGTTTCAGGACAGCAGCGGAAAGGTAGATAATCTCGCGTTTTTGTTAGTATCCTCATGCTTACGGTTAGTATTTACTTACATGTATCTTAGTCTTAGACTGTTCAGGAGTCCTTCTCCTCAGTAGCCCTGGTCAATCCATTCTTATTGGCGTTGCGATGTTTTGTGTTATTGTATAGTTTACAATCATGAGATGTGGTTACTTTTGGTGTAAAAAAAAAAAAATAAAACAAAGATTTAGATTTATTTGAATATTTGTGATAATTGGTTTAAGTGTGCGTGTTGTTTAGTGGGATGTAGCGTGCTTAGTGTAGTTAATCCGATTCGTTTGCCGGTATCATACTAGGTCGTCAGCGAATAGACGAGGGGATGGTTGGGATTGTGTCGCCAAAGATTGTTTTGTGTGCAAAGTTCCTCTGTAGTGTTTGTATTCTGTGTGTGATGGGTGTAATGTTTGCATGTTGTATCGTGATGTCGTTAGGGTATGTGAGGGGTAACCTGCATATGCGTCTGAGTATTCAGCGTTCTCAGGAAGCGATAGAGGAAAGGTGATTGGGGTTTATGTTGGTATACATGGGTGCTCGGAAATCCATAACAGGGCGGATGTGTATTTCATAGGTGTGTTATAGTGCTTTGGTGCGGCAACCTCTGATACTACCCCGAGGGCGCCCAGTGGGTTTTCTCGGTGTCTAATCCCATTAAGTGTTCTTTGTACATCGGAGAGCCAATTAAGGGTTCTATTGAAAAGGATTCCTAGGTAGGTGACTTTGCGTTGGAGTTCTTTCTAGTTTAAGGTGAGGGAAACATTTCTGTCGGCAAGCGTTGGGAATTTACCTTCACTGTAGTTAGGATGTCAGAAAACGATTGTTTGGGTTTTGGTGGATTGGCGCAGACTCTACACCGGTTTGCCCAGTTCGATAAGTTCCGGATGGTTTTGAATATGAGGCGGAAGACCGTTTCGCTGTGCCGACTGACCGTCTAGAACGTGGTGTCATCCGCAAACTGCGCAACGACCACTCCAGGTTGTGTAACTGACAGATTGGTCAGGTATGAGAGCAGGAGTTTGGAGGAGGGTGCGGGTGTGTTTAGATTTCAGATCTTATGTAGGAGACTGTCGTGCGAGACCCTGTCAAATGCTTGCTTAATGTCCAGAAACACAGCCAGATTGCATTGCTTGTGATTGAATGCACTGGTGGGGTGCGTGGGCAACTTCAACAAGGGACCGTGGCACGTTCGGTTGGGATGGAAGCCGAATTGACTGTTAGGAAGGAGGTCGATGGATTCTAGGTGGTCCCTGAGTCGCCTGGCTATAATCTGCTCAAAGCATTTTCCGAGGCAGCTCAGAAAGGAAATGGGTCTATAGGAGTATGATGTGATTAGGTTGGATTGGGGTTCGGGTATTATGACGGTAGAGGCTGATTACTAGTCCGTCGGAAAGTAAGATAGGATTAGGCATTTATTGTACATATCTGAGAGCAATCGGAGGGCTGGGTCGGGTAGGTGCTGGAGGACTTTACGATTCAGGAACTGAGAGGTTCCCGTCGTTTCCGGCACTTAAAGGAGTAGGAAGGGCGTGCTTCCCGGCAGTTATTACACTTTGGGTTATCGGAGGATCTGTGACTTTTTCCACAGTTGGGTCAACGGATAGAGTGGGTAGGACACTCCTCAACGGTATGGCCTACCTGCGTGCAAGTAGGGAAATACTTGGGGAGACGTTTTGGGATAAGGGAGGGTTCGAAACGGTAGTGTCGCCCGAACATTACACCGCGTGCGAGAAGGAAGTCGAGGGTGGTTTTGGATGGGGTTATGATGTGGACTAGGGATATGGTAGTGTTCGTGGCCTTAGCGGTGATACGAACGACCTTGCTCACGTGTGGAAGATCGATCGCATCCCGGATCTCTTCGGCTACGATGTTCTTATCCACGCGACGAATCACGCAGGAAAAGGAGTGGAGTTGGAAGGACGGCTACCGGAGAGTTGAGTTAGCATGATGGTATGATCGCCGAAGTGGTCTCGAAGCCTAAGCTGAGTACCATCCGGTAAGAAAGAGATCTTTAAGAGACGGGTGTGGTTGTGGTTGAACGTTAAGTTCAACCAGGGAAGGTTAAGGGATTTCAGGGAGTTAAACAGGGTTTTCTGGGTGGTTATGGATTTAGGTATATTGCGAATGCAATATCTAGAGGTTGAGAGCGGGTAGGGTTAGGATTGGGGATAGTGGGTGTGGGAATCACGGTAGGTATAGGTTTGCTGGGCAGGTGTAGGTAGCGGAGCAGGTTTGTGTGTATGTAGGTTTAGGTGGTTTGTGTGAAGGTTTGAAGGTATTGTGGAGGCGGTGGAACGCGTGAAGGTATAGGAGTGTGTGGATGAGATGGAAATGGATGAGGCCTTTGAATGGAGCGTATGCTTAAGGATGGTGGCGGCGAGGTGAGTGTGTGCGTATGTGAGTGTAGGTGTAGGTGGACGGTCGGCGTCAGTGGTTAGGACACAGTCGAGTGTTGCACGGTGGCGCCCGTGCTTCACTATAACGACTGTTGTTAGTAGGTGTACGGAAAAGGAGAAGAAAGAAGAATGTTTTACCGAAAGGCCGGGTATCCGCCGAAGTGCAGTCTTACACCCCGAGGAAAAAGGCTTGGAAATCAGAGACCTAATAGAAATGGGGAAAAACAAATGTTAAAATAAAACAATAAATTAATTAAAAAACATATTTTTATTAACTGACACCTATTGCTTACTGCTCGACGTCGATCCTTGTATTGGGGATGCTTCTGTACTTTGCGTTATCCTGCGGCTCCTGTTTCTGATGGCCACTTATTCGTATTATCTGTACACAAGCAGTGACAGATCTAACTCCGAAGAGGAGAAGGTCACAAGAGCTATTAGACTAGAAGGGGTCTACGTTCGCGACCGAGGTTCAAACCGCCCTGGATAATCACACGTCGTGGTTCTGCTTGTATAGTCCACGGTTTGATGTGATTGGATATTAACCCAATTTTGCAGTCGGGCGGGATTGGTGGCAATTTTTGCGTTGAAATCTTAAACGATTTATTGATTACGGAAGAAGGGTTAAAATTTAATTATTTTAACTACATCGGAGCATTTTCTATAAAATAAAGGCATACATTAAAAATAACTAATTTGCAAATTTTTGTACAGATATTTGGATCTTTACAATCTAAATAACGATTAATTTTGTGGGAAAAAATGTGGACGTATTCTTTAAAGATAATTTAATATTACATAAATTTTCTTTTTTAATGTAAAGCTAAATAAATATGATAGAAATTATTATTAATCTTGTTAAATACATAAATAAAAAGTTTATCTCGAGTAGGATTTGAACCTACGACCTATACTTTGCTAGAGTACCGCGCTAACCAACTGCGCCATCGAGATACAAGCCCCAATCTCTATCTTACATGAAGCTTTAAACCTGATTCTGACATATATTATTTTTGTTTATGAATGTAAAAAAGAGGTTCAACACTTAAAGTCTACCTTATGAACATAATTAATCGGTCTGTTTAAGATCTATATCTAAGTATTTTTATATCTTTGAAATATGCAGTTGTTTTAGAAATATTCGATAAAAACCATCCCTTTCCAGCGCTGGATTTCCCTCAATATCTAATCAGCTCTAAGACAAATGAAACCAAGCATAAATACGAGTAGTAAGGCTAAGCGGGTTCTGCGACAGGATGTGAACACACCCCAATCAGCGACGTGAGCAAGCACTTAAGTCCCGCCCCCACCGGAAGTTTGTGGCTGGAGGACCAATGGGGGAAGAGGGCGTGGCTCTCCTACCGGAAGGAGCAATGACGTCAAGGCAATAGGATGCGAGGATGGGCCCCGCCCTTGTTGAGTGCAAGAAGGGGGTTGGCCCAGTACGAATCTATGCATATCCATATAACCAACTGAGCTAACAGGGTTTTAGATATGAAACGTAAAAGGTGTGTTATAAGCGTAAATATTTAAGCTGACGTCAGTGAACGAATGAGTAGCTTTTCATTTGGTTGCAGTAATTAACATCCGGCGCGCGATCTAAAAAATAATTGCTAATGTACACTATAATGTGTAATTACATTTTTACAATTGAAATACAGCTTTTATTATTGTTTTTAAAGTAATAAAATATCTGAAAATAATGTTTAATTAAAGCATTTAGTAATAAATAGAAAATAATGTTGTTGTTGACAAATATGTGATACTAATAAGGTAATAAATTATAAAGTTACTTTAATGAATTGAAACTATTTGCATTTGTTAGAAAGCTAATTACAACAACAATCATTATCATATGATGCTGTATGTAATTGCATTATATTCTAAAATAATTAATACTAAAACATTAAATAAAAATTCAATATACTTTGAAAAATTTGAATATAAAGTTTATCTAGAAATAACATCCTGAGTGTTTATACAGATATATAAGCTGACATCATAGTGAGTTAATGAGTAGCTTTTCAGATTGAAAGGAGAAACGGTATTAGAAAGAGAAGGTATGCGACAAGTCGAAATGGAAGCATTTCGAGCGCATAAACCCATATGTAATAATTACAATTAAATTTGAAGTAATAAAAATAGGGTTTGCATTTTCAAACAAATTCTAAAATAATTAATACAAGAAGCGGTGCATTTACTGAAAAATATATTAAAGTTAATTACAACATTCTAGAATTTGTTAACAGATATTACATAATATAAGGTTATCAACCGCAGACATATCCGTTTTGGTATCAGCGCTATTCAAAATTTATATGTAAACTATATCATTTCTATTAAAAATAATAATGATTTCAATTGAATTATTGCACAATATTTCTACATCCGTGTGACTATTTTCTTATAGAGCAATAAAACCGGAAACCACATTCTCAATATATTGATGAAAATTCGATATAAATACCAGTTGTAATCGGTATATAACTTTAGTTACTTATATTACACTCTTAAATATGGTAATTTTAAGCCTGTATTAAAAGTATCTGATATGGTTATTGATTATAAATATCGGCTAAAAAATATTGAAATTTTAAACACTACATACAGTAGATATTGGTAAAACTAAAATGATGGCTAAACTATCCTTCATTAATTATACAGGTAACTTACTATTCTGCATTATAAAATTAATGAATCATATTTATAGGACAATCTACGTGTTCTTATAATTATATTAATGTACATATTGTATATAAATATTATAATAAAAGAATGTTTATAATGTATGAAGTTGTTTATTCCTACTGCGAGTTAATATGAAAGGTAAAATAAAAAATCATTATAGTTTATTTATAATTACATTGAAAACAATCAAATATTAAAGGAAGTGTCCATCTATATGATCAACATCGACTGATTTATTCCAATTATTCGCACATCTTATTTTAGCACGTAATTGTCTATCTTCCTGATAATAATGAGGCAACTTATTTTATATTGCAAGCAAATTTTCAGCACTCAATTGTATCAATTCATATTTAATCATACGTCGAATATTTTCAATCATCGCTTCAAACTCATACACTGTACGGTCCATCTAAAAAACCAATAATGAATAAATGATTAAAGCAGGTTTACATACTTACAATATAATTTCCGCATGCGCTTCTTATCACTAGCACAGGTAATAAACGAATGGCATGGACTTCCTATCGCTAACATAGGTAATGTAAGATAGCTTGGGGGGTTTCAGCTAAGCTTCATTATCATTATTGTGACGTCACATTTGCTATAAATAGGGTGGTAACCTAGTTGAATAAGTAGTTAATTGAAATAAATCGAGCGATGTGGATGCTGTATAAACGGATATGCCTGATGTAGGAAATATATGGGATATTGATGATAAAGCTGATTATTCATGGACTAATACACCTGAAGCGGTCTAAAAGTAATTAGTATTGCAGTATAGACACCTTATTAATAAATTTGTTGTAGAACGTTTATTACTAACGTGGGAGCTATTTATCGATAATTCCACCATACTCGAGGTAGGAAGTTCATTGAAGAATAATGACTTTAAACCAGTAGTACAATTAATTTTGACGACATTTACCGCCATTTGCTGTCTGCACTTTGACATAAAGGAATGGAACGAAATATCGAGCATTAAAACTGAGCATCTAATACGCCAAACTCTAAAATATGACGAACCCAAGAAAGCTATTTATATAGGTTATGGTATAAAAATTGAATTGTTGTTTATTACCGACGAAGAAAAGCGAATCAGAATAAGCAGAGGAAACGATGCAGTATTATTATCCAAGCAAGCAATCAACCTATTCTTCGTCGGCTGTGGAGGTGATAAATCAGAAGCTGAATAATATGAATGATTATCGTAATTATTCGTTTTATGAGGATTTTGTAAATGAAGTAGCAACGAATCTATATAATAAAGGTCTGAGCGATGAGGAAAGTATATTATCTACAGGCAGATTTTTCTGTCAAAGTCTTAGATTGCTTTCAACATTAATAGGGCATAGTTATAATGTAAAATGTTATTCATTTTTAACTAAAATTGTACACATCTTCCCGCAAAAGTTTATAAAAGATGTAACTGTAACCATTCACAGTCCATATTTGTAAAATATATGTAAAAATAAAAGTATATTATATAAATCAGTATTTTAATAGAGATTCCACCTGGTGGTACACTTTTAAAAGCGGATTAAGGTTTGATCACGGCTCCATCTAGTGGTATATTAAGTAGATCTAGGTTCCTGCAATTGTTATGGCGGGAAAGCTCAAAATAGCTTCTGAAAGGTTTGCATCCTGTATACTATTGCCAGGCGTCTACCTTACTATTTCACACGTCTACTTTTTAGACGCCTAGCTTCCCGTATCAAAACAGGTGTGAAAAATAAAGCACACATTATCTGAAACAGTATTTTATTACTGTGATTCAATATACAACCTTATTCAGCTTCATATGATAATTACATTTTACGTACAATGCTATTAAATGGTTCATGTTCAATTAATACATCGTGCAAAATAACACAATATGCCGAAGTATCGGCGGCAAAGGCCGAAGATTCTTCAACTTCTAATTTCAAATCAATAGCTACATTATAAACACTCTCGTTTTGAGGAGTACAGTTAATTATAAATATCGGTTGACCCTGAAATTGTTCGTAACTAAGCATAGAATCTTGTGGCGAACTATATTATTGATTTCGAAAGTTTATATATTCTTCGTAAGCATCCACGTATGTGTTATCAGCGAAAACGTGATTTTGCTGCTTATACGGATACCTTCTATTATTAATATTTGCTTTTATGTTCGAGATGTTTAAGTGATAGAATTTTGCTGCACTCTCTTCTCTATTATTTCACTTCTTCGTATGGAAAGCAAATCAGTAGCCATTGAGGACGTTGAAAACCAGTACTGCTCTTCACCGCCCAAACCATTGACGTTGATGCGGGTAAGGTCGGATATATCTACAAATCTCGTGCGTGAAACGCAACTTGTATCGCCGAGTTTTTATTAATCTTCTGGTAGACAGACAGATTCATAGCATCATTCGAAATTACATACGAAACTTTCAACGTAACCTTTGTCAAGTTGATCCTAACATCCGTTTCACCACTGTAGCAGTCGACATCGGTCTTGGATCGAACCAATAACAGCTCTTGACGTATGTTAACTAGAGGCTTCGTATAACCCTCCGCAAACCCCAACACATGCTTGAGGGGTATGGCAGCGCAGAAGGCAGTCTTGTTGCTGTATAACAGTTGAAGAGGCTTGTTTTGCGGACTCTACCCTGCATGCGATTAACAAGTACTTTGATCTGCAGTATATGAGGAATATCCTTTAGTGGTACTGTTAATACAAGATAAACGTACGGTTTCAATCACCTGGTCGCCTAACATGAATGGAATCTCATCAAAGGGAAGAGAGGTACGTTATTTGTGAGATTATTCTCTTTGTTTGCTTCCTCGGGGGTTAAAGTACCTTCTGAATATATAACACTATCGTAAGTAGCTGTAATGAGATTGGCTTTTTGCACAACCAGACTAATCTCATCGAAGTTGCCGTATGCGTTTGTTGTGTACGGATGATAAGTTCGACGATCGCATTCCATGATCATATCTTCGTACCTCACCCCTCTGCATAAACATTTCAGCGCTTCTTACATATCGTCTTAATACTTTATAGCCGAGATATTGTAGAAACTAAACGTCATCTTTTGTTAACGATGTGCCCTCGTCTGCAGGTAGAGACCTAGTGTCGAAAATCTTAATGCCCATACTTCTTCAGTTCCAATCTAATAGTTACTTTCTCGTTACCAAAGTCCACTAATTGACCCTCTTGATCAGCCAATTTCAAGGATATGTTATCTATACGTCGTGTAAGCACAGGTAAATAAATAACTGTAGCCGGCTCCTTGATTAATGTATAACCTGGTTGAACGTGTACGTCCAACTCGAAGTTTGTATGCGACTGCTCACTGTTCCTGTATGCGCCTCCGGTTAAATTACACTCTGCATGTATATTTGTAGCGTGTATTATTTGAACATCCAAATCAGATTAGTGGGTGTGGCCTGCCCTGTAAACGTTAGGTAATAAATCTTTAAATGCAGGAATAGTAACTGCTTTATCAAATCGAATTGGAGATGTGGCTATTTTAATATCAATTGCTTGAATATTTAATTATGGAAGATGAAATTGTTTATTATTTCATGATTTTATATTTTCTGATTATAGAATAAAGTTAGTCACATATTTTATTATTTTGGCTTCATTGACAAAAAGAGCTCAAATTCCATTTTCTTCTTGATTGCCTATAGCAATGGCTGCTCCAACTCCTGTATCTTAACGTTAGAAGCCGAGCATGCACCCAATAGAACCCTCCGTTCTAAAGTCTAGGTTATGTATAGATTTAACTTCATATTTTAGCGTACTATTGTTTTCTCTTAATATAAAGTCGATCGTGTTATGCGGATTAATCTTACGCTATAGAAATTTGTTAATTTCCACAATTTCATATACACCGCTCGGAATCGTAATCTCTTTATGCTCACCAATTTTGGCGGAAAGTACGTTGCACTGAGCACGTTTCCCTCACCCGTGAACGTTTGAGACATGACTACAAATAAACAAATAATACTTCAAGCTATTTATTATATAGATATAAATGTATTATAATTTTGTTCCCTATCATAATTATATCTAATTTTCTCTTAAATATCTAACTATATCAAGTGGTGGCGCTAAATCTCCTCGTTTCTTGAAAGTAACCCAATGAGTACTTCTTCTAAATAAGATGTGGTTTATGGGTAAAGCATCACGCATAAATACGCCTCTAAAGAATGGTACATCTTTAGCATACTTATTTAGATCGGAATCGGTTAATGGTCTCCTAGGCAAGTTTATAAAGTTTTTTGGATATGGTTTCAAGTATAAGGGACAACCCTTTATGAGGATGCAAATAAAGTCCTTTGCCACTCCTCAGAACTACCGCCTCCATCGCTTGGTTATGTCGTTGAGCCTCCTCCAATTGCTTCTTCGCCGACGAATCGTCGTTGATAGCTTTAGCTATACCGCTTGCACCACCTGCGAGGGCACCTGCAGCTGAGAGACCGGCGAATAGGGGTATTAGGAATGGGAGAAAGCCGCCAGTTTTAGGTATCGGAATGATTCTAGGTATTTGTACCTCCTTCTTTCCTCCGGAAATTTTAACAGCCTTCTTAGCGGCCTATAGACTAACATCGATAAGTTTCTTCAGATTACCATCATTGTGCAGACGTTTGACAGATTTTCGAGTACGTTTTAAAACTCCACCTCTAAATGAGCACCTCTTCGTCTTGTTCTTCTTCTTAGCACCCATAGCTAACGTGGTTTTAAGCTTCATGGCGTTCGCTACGTCAAAGGCTGCTGTTTCTCGCCAAAAGTTGAATCCTTTGAGCGCGATTCCAAACTTGTCCTTGAAGCATTCTATCTGCTTGATGACGGCTTGTTAAATCGTTAGAATTATTATAGGCGATATCGCCTTGTTTGCAAGCTTCGTTATAGAGGATTTATACCTGGATCGCCGCGAGCTAAACGTTTCTGTAGCTTGGTTCCTGGTCCGCAATATCGATAACCCGGAATATGCAGCTCAACAGATAATTTGTTTATTAAGGTGTTTACTACTCCACTCCCGAGCGACATGTGAACTGGTCAGTATACCGTCAGCAACTGCATAATGCAGTTTACGAAACAGCCTCAAGAACTACCTGTGGATGGTCACGATTTACTTAAATCCGAAGTTGCAGGAAAGCATGGACGTCTCTTTCCGACATCAACAAGAGCAATTATTTGCGGACCTTCTGGGTGCGGGAAGACTAACGTGATGGTTAGCTTATTGGAGGCACCGCATGGTTTAAAATTCGAAAATATATACGTTTACGCTAAGTCGCTCGAGCAACCAAAGTATAAATACTTAGAGCATGTACTTAAGCCGATCAGAGTTATTAGGTATAATGTGTCTCAATCAAGACATAATTCGTGATTATTTCAGTAGAAGGCGACACTCAGGAGTGGTGGACGCTTTCTATCTCTGTCAAACATACTCGAAGATCCCTAAGTAATTGATTCGCGATCATGTTAATATGGTTGTGTTATTTAAACAAGATTTCATAAATTTGAAGCATGTATACGATGAGCATGTAGGTGCAGATATGACCTTCGATCAATTTAAATCAATGTGCGCGCAATATTGGCAGACTAAATACGATTTCGCATGCATTGTAGAATACGGCAGATACCTAATAGGGTTTGATTGCTATATAATCTGTTTATAATAGTGATTCTGACGCAGTCCCCGCAATGGATGTTCGAGATAAGGTGGCTAAGCGGAAGTTAACGCAGACTCGTAATGCAATCAAACGCTAGCTGGAATTATTGAAGAGGTGAACTTGAAACACATCGTTTAGCGGAAACTGCATATAAACCTATAAAGGATCCTTTGAAACAAATCGCCAAAGTGGAAATTAAAGTAGAGCCGGTGAAATCGGAGTTCAAACAAGTACCTGCCGCATCGTTAACACCTGCCCCGCTTAAGTTCAAATCTCCGGTTGCACCTTCATTCGTTGAAACCGATGTAGAACCAGCGCCTGCTACGTTTAGACCCCCTCCGTCATTCGTCGAAGCGGACGTTATTGCTGAAACAGATCCTGTTGGAGAGGAGGAAGAGCAGGCGTATTCAACTAATTTAAGGCGACTACTCGATGACGCAGGCATTGCCGATGAATTCTTAGTGAAATGTGATCCTTTACCTCGCCACTATGTAGAATTACATATCCGCGGGAACTGAGAACAAACTGATAAAACATACTATCTTCGTTATGATGCAATCTTAGATAAATGGACTATTGGAGATTCTCCGGTGGATATAGAAGGACCTAATCTAATTATAAAGGATGAGGTATATGAAGGCACTCCCGGACTACACGATCTGCTTATATTGAAAGAACCGAAGAAGTTTACGTTGAGGGATGAGACAGCCTACGTAGATATTCTAGCTAAAACTAACTCATGTGGGAAGAATTACGACCCTCACAGAGCAATGATGGGCACCAAATTGTCTAAATACCGTAAGATTATTAAGCCGCAGACCAGCACGAAACGTTTAGGTCGCCGAACCATGAAGAATTTGTCGAATGGAGTGAAGGAATATGTACGCTGGAATACTCCTCGCGAACTTGTTGAACGGCTCAGACTGTTGCATGCATCGAAGACAGCAGGACATACTGGCCATGATAACGAAATCATTAGTATCGAAGAAGAGCTCCGAGAAGAAGGTATAATTGCATATTAATGCCCATCGATAAGTTTGGCAGACATTCAGTAGCGCATTTAAAACATGCAGCTGCAAATATCAAATTAACCTTGGACGGTAATTACGATATGCAAGGTAGAAGAGTCTGCAACGTCATCGATCCAATCAAGATGATATTGCAACTAGAAGATACGTAGATGAAATAAATTTAAAATTGACCGAAGATGGTAATTACGATGCGCAGGGTGGAAGAATCTGCAACGTCATCGATCCAATCATAGATGCTGATGTAGCCACCAAAAACTATGTTGATAAGTGCAAGGAAGTTCTAGAGCTTAAAATAAAGGGAGATGTCTATTTATCGATTGGAAAATTATTGGCTGAGTGCGGTCGTAAACTTGAGGAGAAAATTAATCGTATATACGGTGATATAAGCATCCTCAGCAGGGGTATTTATAACCTAGAGAATAAGTTGGACTAGTAGTAATGTCTTTAAAGTTGGCAATTGTTCAAGAATTGCAGCGCGGAAGAATTTCATGAGGAAACGAACCATCGTTTAGCATCGGGATGATCTCTGGCTGACGGATTTAGGCGAATTTATTCCTTATGCTAAAGATAACCGAAATCACACGTATATTCTAACAGTGATAGGCTGCTATTCTAAATATCTATGGACACACCCTTGAAAGTCGAAGAAAGCCGACGAAGTTTGTCGAGCGATGACTTCTATTATGAAAGAAAGTAGAGCTCCGGATAACTTTCCCATCGGATCAGTGACGTGACTTTTATAATAAACATTTTGAAAGGTTGATGAAGAGTTATGCAATACATCTTTACTCGGCGTATAGTGTTAAAAATGCAGCCATTGTTGAAAGAGTTACAAGAACGTTGAAAAATACGTTATACAAACGATTCAGCTTTAGAGGTAAATACAAGTGGCTAGATGCGTTGCAGAAAGTTACATCCGAATATAATAATAAAGTGCATTCCACGATTAGAATGGAGCCTAAGGATGTAACTCCATCGACATATTTACCGATGTTTCATAATATTAAGGTAATGGGAACAGCAAAATTTAAAATTTGTTATTACGTTCGGATTTCTAAATATAAATCAATATTTGCAAAAGCCTACATTCCTAATTTTTCCACCAAACTGCTTAAGATTGCTAAGGTGAAGGTTGGTAATCCAGTTACATATTTACTGGAGGATCTCCAAGCTAAACAGATACTAGGTCAATTTTACGCTGAAGAACTGCAGAAAACAGCTCATCCGGATATTTCTCGTGGAGAAGCTGTTACGGCGTAAGGGGAACCAGTTATATGTTCCATGGCTTGATGGTGGATAAAACACAATATTCATGGATTAATAACACAGATTTTGTATAACATGTATACATTTCCAAACAGTAAATAATTTGTCTATAACATGTATATTTTCATACCTGATATAATAATAAATTTCTTAGTCTATAACATAATAAATAATAACAATAACATAATAATAACGATAATGATGATGATAGCTAATAATACTAATAAATAATTTCTTAATCTAGAATGTAATAGTAATAGCTAATTTCTTAACCTAAATACAAAGTAGGGGATCGTATTCATCCATATACTTATTGTTCGCCTTGCAGTACTTAGTACAACATTGCGTTATCTCTCCTCTTATACCCTTTTCCACGAACAATGACATATCGACATCAGTGAGTAGCTCCAGTCTAACTCTAGTGTAATTTAACATACACTGCCAGGTGTATCCGGGAGCAGTGTAAAAGGATGCCAGATGTAACTTGTGCGTTGTTATGCACTTATTTCTGAAATTTGTGAATACGTCAGCAAGTAGAAGCACATCACATGCCAGATAAACATAGCTATGTTGACCTAAATTTTGAATTTGAATCTTTTGCCAAACGTTCCGAGCATGTGCATAATCATTATCTGTGATATGTGGTTGACTCAACTTGTAAAATGTATCCTTGTCAGGAAGACAAGTTTCGTTAAATTTAGCCCACGTATCTACACACTCATACGGATACACCCCCTTTTTAGTTAATAACTGCAGCTGCTCATCATCCAAGTGTCTTAGTGTGCTGTGTAAAATTTTGAAATCGTTAAATGGTATATAGGAGGATAATTTATCTAGGGACTCGTTCATGAAGCGGGAATCGAACCCATTACGTCCCGAATGCTAAGAATATCGTGTCATTCCTACGCTACTAGCTAGGTATTAATCTAGCGTCGCCGTTCCGCTTACATAGTCCGCGGTCTAACGTGATTGGGCGAGAAAATGGAGGTGGTGCTTTGGTGGGGTTCTTACATCGAAATTACAAACGATTTCTTAAACTAGTTAATTATGCACCGGAGCATTTTTGTGTAACGAACGGATAACATAAAATAATTAATTTGCGTATTTTTGTGCAGATTTCTGGATCTTTGCACTATCCAGCCATCCGAATGCAACCAGCCGCGTGCTGTCACCCCCATATGTATGCTCCTATGCAGCCATCAGCATGGAACCACCTACACTCAGCCTCCCCAGTGTTCCGCTGACGTCACACAAAATAATACTTCTACGTCCGGATGTTCAATAATTTTAAGCATTCGATATTATTTATTTTAGAACATTATAGAATCTACGTCATACAAGATGTTGTTTAATTTCGCTATTACTGTCATATCGATTTTCCTAAATAAAGTATAAATAAACTAGATGCTACGTTAGAGGTAATTTATTAACAAGTTCGTTGTATTTTATCAATTGTTTTGATCATAAATCGTTATTTGGTTAATTATAAATATTGCTGCATTCATTTTTTAATTTTAATTTTGTATATCCGGCTCTCCCCGATGACGCCACACCCATGAATTGGCATGTTCTTCTTTACTGTTTTAATTTATAATTGAATGCAATTATATTTACCAAATTTATTACATTATTTTACTAATGAATGCATTCACGTTATTTTAATATTAATAAATATGCTATATTGATTTTATAAATCTAATTTCCATCCGCGTCGCTGGCACGAACTGTGATTTAAAAATAATGCCTTCTACAGTATATACATAATATGCGTTTGTAGCGTAGAGGTACCGATTAAGTTTACCACGACAACTTTGCGGAGTTCGAATGCCACACAAAGCAAACAATTTTTCAAGGTTTTTATTTCAAATCAGGTATGCGCATCAACGTCTTCACCCCCAGGAAGCAGGGACTAAGAAGCTAAAAAAGCCAATTTCTGTATTAAAGAAAGCTCGAAGGACCAGCTTCCGCACCAACAATGCCAACATGGTCCTTTACGCATGCGCAACGCAACATCCCACCCCTACCAGTTGCCGCTCAGGTCTACCATTGGCTGTCGAATGGACCATGCCCCTTGCTCCCTCTAGTTATGGAGGAGCCCATCCTTGCATCCCATTTGCTTGCGTCACAGCTACTTCCGTGGGACGAGGCTTAAGTGCTCATCCACGTCACTGATTGGAGTGAGGTCAAAGTATTGCGCAATATCCTGGTCTAGGACATACATTGTTATACTAATTTTGTGTGTGCGTGCGTGCGTACGTACGTGGGTTCACGCGTGTGTGCGTGGAAACATAAAAAACTTACTATTTCCGCGAGTTAGCTCTTTGGTAGTCTGATTTGGAATGTACTTATAATTTACTGTCACAGATAATTGTTTAAATTTGTCAACTAATAAAGACTACAAGACAACTAAAAAGGACTCAATCAGATTGTTATTTGATACAACTCTATGCAAATTCTAATGGAATTTATTATACGTTTTTTTTTATGAACGAATAAGTTTAAAGGTAAATATGTAATTAAAATTATAATAATTGTATAATAGGCAAGTTGCTTTGGTATGTGTGAATCCTTGAGATATTTCAGGCTCACATTCTATTAATATAAGTAATTTGATTGTAATCTCATTATATTTAGAATTTATGTCAGTTCTACATACATAAAGCCAAAATTTACATCCATTGGGGCTTGAACCTCTATAGCGCATTTGGTTAGCGCAGAAAAATACAGGTAGTAGGTTCAAATCCTACCCGAAGTAAACTTTTTATTTATGTTTTTAATAAAATTAATAATAATTTCTAATGGAATTTGTATTTTATGCACACTAGGCATGATGTTTTTTTCATTTAAGTCGTGATGTGACCTTTCCGTATTTAAATTTATGGAAAACCACCATAAGTTTTAATAACTAAGACCATAAAATATGGATATAAATGTATGTTAAAATTAGTTTGATAATATTAATTTAAAAGTTCTCCTGTAAAATTTTAATTTATGTGGTTATTAAAATCTATTTGTTCCATATGAAATTTTACTTAAATTTTACTTAATATTTGACTTAATTATAAAAACATATATACATATTTATATGCATAATGTAAAACCCAAAACTCGTATTGGTACTCAACCATTATTGAAACTGAATTTTTAAAACAATATCTTACTTATATGTTTTAATCGAATACGAGATAATCCTTCTGACAACCTATTAGCGCGTCATTGATGTAATCCGCAAAAGTAATGGTGAGTGTATTTAACGTTGCAATATCTTTAGAAAGCTTAGATTATTGCTTCAATAATAAACCACTAATATTAGCAATCAAAGTACTATCTAAAACGATTTAGTAGCCATATAGGACCGATTATGGCTCAGTTCTCACCCTCTAGAGGTGACGATCAGAAGGACAGGTTATTGTTTATGCTAAAAAGTTGGACAAGGTTAAATGGTTCTTGTATTGGATAAATTGAATCAAAATTAAATAATTGTCTAAGGTTTGTAGAACTCAAAATAAAATCAAATTTTATTGACAATGTCAGATTTCATTGACAAGTAGTTATATCGTATTACAATTTTTACAAATGAAAACTAGAACCAGTTCGTGGAAATGGGAGTTTACTGACCTCTTCAAGGTCAAAGTTCAAAGCTCCCTATAGATCACATATTACTATTCTTAGAAATGACAGGGAAAACCCCAAAATTTATTGGCTTCTTTAAGCTCAAATTTTATTGACCCCTTGAACCTGAGATTTGGCGAATTCCTAAAAATCCAAAACAGGAGAGGTTTCGGAGAATTCTATCTAAAAGTAAAACCAGCTCGTGAAAACGGCAGTATACACGAGGTCACAGTTCAATGGCCTACAGAGAGCCATATTACAATCCTTAGAAACGAAAGAGGGAAACGTCAAAGTTTGTTGACTCCTTCCAAACACAAATTTTATTGACTGAACTCAAAACCTGTTGGATTCCAAAGAATCTAAAAATAAGACCTGTTCATTGAACCTTTCAGGACTAAAGTTCATTGGTCTCTAGGAGTGTCATTACAATTCTGCAAAATGTAAAAGTAGAATCATTTCGTAGATACCTCAAAATTCATTGATCTCAACAGGTGTCATATTACAACTCTTAGAAATCTAAAATTAGAACCATTTCGTGGAAACGGAAGTTTACTCACCCCTTCGTGGTCAAAGTTCCATGGTACCTAAAGTTACCATATTACAATTCTTAGAGACGAGAGGGGTAAACTCCAAAGTTAATTGCGTTCTTCAAGCTCAAAATTTTTTGAACTCCGTGAAACCGGAAGGATTCCTAGAAATCTTAAAATGGGACCAGTTCCGCGAAATTCTAAAGTTCATTGAACCTTTGAAGATCAAAGTGCTTTGGCCCCACGGGTCTCATATAATGATTCTCGGAAATTTAAAAATGGAACCAATTTGTGGAAAGCTCAAAGTTCATTGATATCAACAGGCACCGTATCACAATTATTCTTAGAAATCCAAAAATAGAACCAGTTCATGGAATGGAAATTGGGGGATTCCTAGAACTTTAAATATAGAACCGGTTACGGAAAATTACAATACTAGGAAACCTAAAAATAGAACTAATTTGTGGAAACCTCAATGTTTAATCTTCCCAAAAGGTGACATATTACAATTCTTAGAAATCTCAATATAGAACCAGTTCATGGAACGGAAGTTAAGGTATTTCTGGAAATCTAAAAATAGGACCTCTCTCGAGAAAAATAGTTTGATTATTATCCTATCTACTCAACGACTGCTTTACTGTTAACTTTTGTGTTTTTATGTATTTGTGCATTTGTGTGTTAAACGGAAAATATATTGCTACATTGTCTGCCCTACACCGAATTTTTGGACGGCTCAATAAAGGAAAAATTCGTGGCGTCTCTTTTTTCGGGTTATTTCTTTCTTTATCCAATCAATTGCGCCATATATGCTACACACGCAGTGTCTCCTACGGATACTGGGCACCGCCGTTTCCTAATGCTATCCTTGCAAATAGAGCGTGCAGATAGCTCTCTCTCTCGCTCTCTCTCTCTCTCTCTCTCTCTCTCTCTCTCTCTCTCTCTCTCCTCTCTCTCTCTCTTAGTTAGAGACAGGTGTTACAATGTGTTAAGTAGACCTGAATCTAAACAATATAAAATAAGTTACTCTAAGCGACGGAGAATTGAAAACTTTGATACTCTTCCATTCGGGTATAAGGACTAACTAATAAAACAGATACACAGAGACAATCATTTTGCTTATAGACTCCAAATCCGTCTTAATTCATTCGGCAGCTTTCGTTTTTTCGTGTTTGTGCGTTTATATGTTTGCGGATTTCGTGTTTGCGAATTTTCGTTTCCGACTTTCGTGTTTCCGAGTTTGTGTTTGCGGGTTTTCGTGTTTTCGTATTTGCTTGTTTTCGTCAAGACTTGCACCTTGTTTTTGAAATAGACAAATGCCTTGCGTGTAAATAGTTGTGTGTTTGTGTTTGTTATTTTTCGTGTTTGCGATTTTCGTTTTCGTTTTTGTGTTTGTGAATTTGTGTGTTTACGAATTTTCGTGTTTGCGAATTTTCGTTTTCGTTTTTCGTGTTTGCGAATTTTTCGTTTTCATTTTTCATGTTTTCCGATTTTTCGTGTTTGCGAAATTTTCGTTTTTCATTTTCGTGTTTGCGATTTTTTCGTGATTGCGTTTTTCGTACTCTACGCGTTTGTGTGTTTGTTATTTTTCGTGTTTGCAATTTTCGTTTTCGTTTTTTGTGTTTGTGAATTTGCGTGTTTACGATTTTTCGTGTTTGCTAATTTTCGTTTTCGTTTTTCGTGTTTGCGATTTTTCGTTTTCGTATTTGCGAATTTTTCGTGTTTGCGAATTTTCGTACTTTGTGCGTTTGTGTGTTTGTTATTTTTTCGTGTTTGCGATTTTCGTTTTCGTTTGTTGTGTTTGTGAATTTGCGTGTTTACGATTTTTCGTGTTTGCGAATTTTCGTTTTCGTTTTTCGTGTTTGCGATTTTTCGTTTTTCGTATTTGCGAATTTTTCGTTTTCATTTTTCGTGTTTGCGATTTTCGTGTTTGCGAATTTTCGTACTTTGTGCGTTTGTGTGTTTATTTTTTCGTGTTTGCGATTTTCGTTTTCGTTTGTTGTGTTTGTGAATTTGTGTGTTTACGATTTTTCGTGATTGCAATTTTCGTTTTCATTTTTCGTGTTTGCGATTTTTCGTATGCGAATTTTTCGTTTTTCATTTTTCGTGATTGCGTTTTTTCGTACTTTGCGCGTTAATGTGTTTGTTATTTTTTCGTGTTTGCGATTTTCGTTTTCGTTTTTTGTGTTTGTGAATTTGTGGGTTTACGATTTTTCGTGTTTGCGTTTTTTCGTACTCTGTGCATTTGTGTGTTTGTTATTTTTCGTGTTTGCAATTTTTAGTTTTCGTTTTTGTGTTTGTGAATTTGTGTGTTTACGAATTTTCGTTTTCGTTTTTCGTGTTTGCGATTTTTCGTTTTTCGTATTTGCGAATTTTTCGTTTTCATTTTTCGTGTTTGCGATTTTCGTGTTTGCGAATTTTTCGTACTTTGTGCATTTGTGTGTTTGTTATTTTTTCGTGTTTGCGGTTTTCGTTTTTTTTTGTGTTTGTGAATTTGTGTGTTTACGATTTTTCGTGTTTGCGTTTTTTCGTACTCTGCGCGTTTGTGTGTTTGTTATTTTTCGTGTTTGCAATTTTCGTTTTCATTTTTCGTGTTTGCGATTTTCGTATGCGAATTTTTCGTTTTTCATTTTTCGTGTGCGATTTTTTCGTGATTGCGTTTTTTCGTACTTTGCGCGTTTGTGTGTTTGTTATTTTTTCGTGTTTGCGATTTTCGTTTTCGTTTTTGTGTTTGTGAATTTGTGTGTTTACGATTTTTCGTGTTTGCAATTTTTCATTTTCGTTTTTGGTGTGTGTGAATTTGTGTTTACGAATTTTCGTGTTTGCGAATTTTCGTTTTCGTTTTTCGTGTTTGCAATTTTTCATTTTCGTTTTTCGTGTTAACGATTTTCGTGTTTGCGAATTTTCGTTTTCGTTTTTCGTGTTTGCGATTTTTCGTGTTTCGTGTTTGCGAATTTGTAGTTTTCGTTTTTCGTGTTTACGATTTTTCTTGTTTGCGAATTTTTCGTTTTCGTTTTTCGTGTTTGCGTTTTTTCGTACTCTCCGCGTTTGTGTGTTTGTTATTTTTCGTGTTTCCAATTTTCGTTTTCATTTTTCGTGTTTGCGATTTTCGTATGCGAATTTTTCGTTTTTCATTTTTCGTGTTTGCGATTTTTTCGTGATTGCGTTTTTTCGTACTTTGCGCGTTTGTGTGTTTGTTATTTTTTCGTGTTTGCGATTTTCGTTTTCGTTTTTTGTGTTTGTGAATTTGTGTGTTTACGATTTTTCGTGTTTGCGTTTTTTCGTACTCTGTGCGTTTGTGTTTGTTATTTTTCGTGTTTGCAATTTTTCATTTTCGTTTTTTGTGTTTGTGAATTTGTGTGTTTACAAATTTTCGTGTTTGCGAATTTTCGTTTTCGTTTTTCGTGTTTGCAATTTTTCATTTTCGTTTTTCGTGTTTACGATTTTCGTGTTTGCGAATTTTCGTTTTCGTTTTTCGTGTTTGCGAATTTCTAGTTTTCGTTTTTCGTGTTTACGATTTTTCTTGTTTGCGAATTTTTCGTTTTCGTTTTTCGTGTTTGCGAATTTTCGTTTTCGTTTTTCGTGTTTGCGTTTTTTCGTACTCTCCGCGTTTGTGTGTTTGTTATTTTTCGTGTTTCCAATTTTCGTTTTCATTTTTCGTGTTTGCGATTTTCGAATGCGAATTTTTCGTTTTTCATTTTTCGTGTTTGCGATTTTTTCGTGATTGCGTTTTTTCGTACTTTGCACGTTTGTGTGTTTGTTATTTTTTCGTGTTTGCGATTTTAGTTTTCGTTTTTCGTGTTTGCGTTTTTTCGTACTCTCCGCGTTTGTGTGTTTGTTATTTTTCGTGTTTCCAATTTTCGTTTTCATTTTTCGTGTTTGCGATTTTCGTATGCGAATTTTTCGTTTTTCATTTTTCGTGTTTGCGATTTTTTCGTGATTGCGTTTTTTCGTACTTTGCGCGTTTGTGTGTTTGTTATTTTTTCGTGTTTGCGATTTTCGTTTTCGTTTTTGTGTTTGTGAATTTGTGTGTTTACGATTTTTCGTGTTTGCGTTTTTTCGTACTCTGTGCGTTTGTGTGTTTGTTATTATTCGTGTTTGCAATTTTTCATTTTCGTTTTTTGTGTTTGTGAATTTGTGTGTTTACGAATTTTCGTGTTTGCGAATTTTCGTTTTCGTTTTTCGTGTTTGCGAATTTGTAGTTTTCGTTTTTCGTGTTTACGATTTTTCTTGTTTGCGAATTTTTCGTTTTCGTTTTTCGTGTTTACGATTTTCGTGTTTGCGAATTTTCGTTTTCGTTTTTCGTGTTTGCGTTTTTTCGTACTCTCCGCGTTTGTGTGTTTGTTATTTTTCGTGTTTCCAATTTTCGTTTTCATTTTTCGTGTTTGCGATTTTCGAATGCGAATTTTTCGTGTTTGCGATTTTTTCGTGATTGCGTTTTTTCGTACTTTGCACGTTTGTGTGTTTGTTATTTTTTCTTGTTTGCGATTTTCGTTTTCGTTTTTTGTGTTTGTGAATTTGTGTGTTTACGATTTTTCGTGTTTGCGTTTTTCGTTTTTCCGTGTTTGTGTGCTTGTATGTTTTCGCGTGTTTGTATGTTTATATGTACTTGTGTTTGCGCTTGTGATTGTGCTTGTGTTGATTCTTGTGTTTGTGATTGTGGTTGTGTTTGTGTTTTTGTAAAGCTAACTTTCACAGGAGACAATTTAGAATACAATCTCCGATGCAGGACCACCCCTAGTCTAACCCAGACCAAATCCGATCTCCCAAGGCTAAAATACGACCCATACACGGACATTAAACTATGCGAAAAAATGGCATTATAAAAAATACTTTGTTATACATTATTGATATTGTTTCTTGTTGTACACGAGATTAATTTGGTAGTGATTACCTTGAGCGACAACTAGATTTAATTATGACCCTTAATTAAAGCAAAAAGGATTGCGACACATTGTGACTCATATTTAAAACCAAAATATATTGCGTGTAAATGATACGTATTAAAAGGTAAATAAATAAAGCGACATTCCTTAATTTTCGATGATTACTATTGCTGTAAGCGGGTTAATCAATTAGTTAATTACACGTTTTATTTTTAAAGCAATTTCATTTTAAAATATATTCAAATGAATTTTCACCACAAGAGGACCACAATCTATAGATGGGGATTAAAAGGAACCTAATAATTTAATAACAACAATTATGCAATCTCCTTTGGTAAAAATCAATACGGAATCCTACTAAATTTTAATATAAAAACACATATTAAATAGTCGTTAGACCGTACATTCACATTGTATGACAACAGGGTGATTAACTGATTATGCAATATGATTAACTGTTTGTTATCGTTATAGAATTTAATAGTTTTAAATCAACGTATACGTTACCTTTACCTTGATTAGCTTCTTTTAATACCAAAAAATATCCTACCGTTTATTAACCCTTAAAAATAGGTAAAAAAATACGATCCTACGTGCGCATCCATTTGCCTATCCTTTAGGGGCTCCCCAACAAAAGGGCTCTTAATACAGACAAAAAGGTTGAAAATACTGTCAGGGTTGAAATGTACGTTCCCCTCGCGGGCGGTCTTGTGACGTCAAAATCCAGAGCAGTGTTGCCATATGTTTAGGTGACAACTTTAACCGGCGTCATCAGTTTTATTAAAAATAAGGGATGAAAATATACGTCCTATACGTAAGCGAGTAAACATAATTAGGGATAAAAAGAAAGGTTGAAAATACGGTCTCATACGTGGGTGTATGTAAAAAATAATTAGGGATAAAAAGAAAGGGTTGAAAATACGATCTCACACAAGGGTATATAAAAAATAATTAGGGTTGAAAAGGACCTTCGAGAAGAAAGGGTTGAAAATACGGTCTCACACGTGGATGTGTAAAAACAGAGGTGAAAAAATACGTCCTACACGTAAGCGAGTAAGAATAAGGGTGGAAAATCCGGCCCCCACGTGGGCATATAAAATAGGGTGTGGGTGGCGGGGGAGCTTGCACCGTAAAAAGAGGGGAGGGGAAGGTGTCTCTGTTCTACTGGTACTGATATGGCTATTCTAGGGGTTCCTAACTGCTTGACCGGTGGTTAATATCTCATCCCTTGTACACTTGTATTTTAATCTACTTGTTATGTACTTTACTTTTTCAAGGCGTCTCCCTTTAGGAAGGTTCACGTTCACCTGACATAGTCTGCTTATTTATGAATCGTTACGTTTGCGAGCTGATTTCGTGCCATATTATATACTAAGTGTAAAGCTTGTTTTATTCATGATGTAATTGTATGTAATATTACTGTTTATTTTTTCTTATGTAAAACGTTTTCATTTTTACTATTATTTTATGCATAGTACTTGCCAAGCTAGTAAGTCTAAGTTTAATTTTACTTACCATACAGCTGCGTTTTTTCACTGTTTTTGTTTTTCATGTGCTTGTGTATAGTTCAACCGCATTTTATATTTACTTTTACCATATTTCTTAAATATCTCAAAGTGGTTGATTTTGTAATTTAATTCTGCACGCACTTTAAATTGATTTATTCGCACATAGTTTTACTTACCTATGTCCTTTTCAATTTACTTACGAATTTGATTATCTGATCTTTAAAAGACAGGTTTTTCTTAATGATTCTTTTCCGGTCCGTAATAAAAGAGTTTTCATTCCTTTGTGGGATGCGATAGTACTTTCACCGTTAGTTCTCTTAGAAAAAAAGGTGAATACTTAGCTTTTTGGATTTCGTGATTTGTATACCTATGAATTATTGATTTTCTGTACTTTTTGATTAATGCTTATTAAAAGCATTCAGTGACGTGTTTTTACATAAGTGAAACTGTAACAGCAGGTGATTTTGCGATTTCACATGTTTTGTTTAATTGTTTTAACATTAATAAATGTTCATCCATTGAACATAAAGTGCATTCCAATTAGGACGAACCACTCTGAATGTATCAGTTGATGTTGAAACAGTAAAAAATAGACAAGTATGGTTTTTAAGGGGACACATTTTACGTAAAAAAACTGTGTCAACCACCCTTTCCACACTCCAACCATAATGTCAAAAATTTCAGATGGTAAAGTGATCCCTGTGACATATTATACTCTAAAAACGGTAACCGATGACAGAAATAAATAAATTGGTATATTATTTTATTTTATTGCAAGCAAAAAGATAAAATTAAGCTAAAAAATTTGCTTTATTAAATGTTCAAACTAAGTACCATTACTTCGCATGCAAGCCAGGGGTTTCTAGCTTGCAGTACCTAAACTCAACTATCTATGGTAGTTTATTGGGTCTTGTAAAGGTTCCATAGCGAAAAGTCCATAAGAGTGAAATTGGAGCATCCGATTATCAATTTTGTAGGAGCTCTCCTACTAATCCACCGCACCGCCCCAGAAAGCTATTATCAAGGAACTACCGCATTTGTACTACGTAATAAGTAAAAAATCTCATTTTGCAATAGAGCACCTAACTCGATGATGTTAATTACTTGATTTATGAATGAATTTAGATACCCGTCGCCATTTAGATTCCCTTCCAAAAAGAATGGTCCTATAACATGGCTACCCAAAGCTCATGCCCCAAAATTTATTTTTTCGGGTTATCAGGTGTGAATTCGGTGTACCATATTGGGATTTAAATCACGCCAGTATCAAATATTTTGAAGATTGACTTGCCCATTCAGGTAAAATTTACACGCCACTCAGCCTGTACAGGCAATTTGTGCCACGGCATAGCTCTGTTGTGTGGGCGGGGTTCTTAGTTCATGTTGTAAACGGGCACTAATCACAACTCCAATAACGTCAAGTTTGGGTAAAAAACCTGCTAAACACATTTATAGCGGGAAAACGTCATGAACAGAGCTTAGATTGGCCTAACAGGAAACCAAAGCATTCACACAAAAATAACCTACTAAAAATTATATTCTAAGAATCTTGATGCGAAGTTCACCTAAACTCCAATGATATTTTAAGCTCTTTGTAAAAACCGCAAAATTGCGAAAATAAAACCAAGAATCGCTTGACATTTCCATAAAACTACACGCCAAAATTATTAACTCAAATAACAAGTAATAATTGAAATTACGATAGTTAATTTAAAACACCAAAAACACGTCACTACAATAAAATTAAGCGTGATGGAAAATTTACAAAACCCTAAAATTTATTAAATGTCGATATCGGGATTTAATACCTAAATTCGAGAAAAGTGCAGATCATTATCAAACAAACAACCAACTGCTTACCTTTTGGCACCCATGCCAATGATTGATGTCTACAATCAGTATGTTGATTCCTATAAAAACAACTTCAAAAAAAAAATAGGAACTTCTCGCAAAACCTTCGTGTGAAGGACAAACAGCTGGTCGGTTAACGACCGACTTACTTCATAATTACGTTACTTTATAACTTACTTAATAAATCTGAACTTCAGTATAATTTTACTTAAAAAAAGTACTCACTTTACTTTAATTTACAACCCGTCGTCAGTAAATCAAACAACCCGCTATCAAATATGTTCAAATTCAAAAAAAAATATTGCATTAGACATTTAAAAGTTATAATAAAATACTTATCTTTTTTGGGATTTTTTAATGGTGTACTTTAAATTATACAATCTAAACGTTTCGATAACACTTACAGTTATCTTCGTCAATAGTAATGTTTGTTAAAAATTGTTAAAGATGTAGTAAACAATTTTGTCAAATTTGAAAAATTAAAACATGTTTTAATTTTTCAAATTTGACAAAACGTCTACGGCATCTCTTACAGAACTAATTACTACCTTATCCAGAATTCGCATCTTCCCGTACAACCCTTTCGATCTTACTTAAATCTTCAATAGCCAATAACAAAAAATGATTACTTAAAATTTTAAATCGCGCAAGAAACGGATCAAACCCGAAAAACTAAATCGGAAAAATTACATCACCCATCTAAAATGTGTTCCCAAAGGTGCCTCGTGTAATATGATATGGGTAAGATAACTAACCTCAACCATAATATAACGTATATATCCGACCCTTTGTTTAAAACCAGAACCTTATCAAAAAGAAGACGGCAGTCTGGCGGCTTACAATTTAAACTCACAAAACATGAACTATATAACGTAATAATTTTATACTCAATTTATATTTTTATAAAACATAATTCACATGATGGAATTTCAAATCCCTTTAGCAAAATTTACCTAATTTAAAATAACGAAAACATTTATTTATAAAAAACTCTTCTAACATTAAACTAATCGTAAACGCCAGTATCACTTGTGAGTGAAACGTAATTTTACAAATAACAATTCCATTTATAAAGGTCTCAAAACCAAAAAAATGGTGATCAAATAAAAGCTCGTAAAAATTTTAAACTCTGTTACATTTGAAATTTAAAAAAAAAATACAAACTACTGGTTTATCCTTAAAATGTACACACAGGGTGACAAATAAACTTGTATTTTGGTTAACGTGTTACGGAAGACTCACAAAACTCAAATCTTCTGTAGCAATTAGCTTCATCTAATTCATGCCTCATTTTATGGGGGTGGAAATTGTGTAAATGAGGAATTCTGAAAACATTTGTACGATTCACACCTGATTCTTGGGCCAACTTAGCGACGACTATATTTTTCACCTAGATAACGTGACCTACAACTGCAGCATTGATGCCCTCATTATCGACTATTCCTGAACGTTCACGTATCCTGTTATTAACGTTACTAGTTTCCATGTATTTCTTTGACAATCGCTAAATGTTCCTCACATTTCTGTCTAATAATTCTCAATATTTCAGAATAATCTTGACATAAACATCAAAACTTTTTTACCATTCAATGGTTAGCAGTTTTACCATGTGATAAAGTGCGTTTTTCTACTTTACCTTCTTGTTTGGAATTATAACTAAATTAAAAGAGCAATTTGTTTATTTCTGACATTACATATTATTTTTAGTGTCCGGGTTGGATACTAGGATACAGAAAGACCGTTCAAATAAGGGTTCACTCGATCATCTTTCCCATTTTGAAAATTTTGGCATGAGGGTTGTTTGAGACAGGGTTAATTCTTACATAATATGTGTCCTCCTGAATATCAAAATTGACGTGGATCACGTTTTTTTACAGTAGAAAATTTAAATGATATGTTCAAGTAGGCTCGTTTTTAACTGGAATGCACTGCACTAATTATAAAGGTATATAATTAAAAAAAAATTATATTTAAAGAAAAATGCTTAACTTGAAAAAGATTCAGTACGATTATAAAAAAGGAATAAGTTCATTTTCCTGGCGAGGTCGTTTATTGTTACATTAAACATTAAATTAAGCACGGGGACCGTTATAAATTAACCTTTACGTTTAAACGGCATTATGAATTTTATGTTTCTCACAAACGTACCCACCTGACAGTCATGCTACAATAATCGAACTGATTCAGAGGTACGGATGGAAATTTGGGACCGGTTTTGGAACAAATATCAAGTGTATTAGGAACCCATTGCAGTTAGTCCGGCAGGATGGAATTGTTCTGGAGCAGAAACCCGAATTTTTACTTTACGCGACGTTCCCCTGTCCACACTGCAAAACAAAAGTATTCCTTTAGATGTAAAGTTCGACGGTTGCATCATACTTACATCAAGTGTTGTTATGTCTCGCTGTTGCGTTCGACAGAAGTGAAGTTACTTGTATTCGTGAAGGAGCTATCTTAAAATTAGCCAATTGACAAAATTTACTAAAGTTCCTGTACCGGGTACGCAACTGCGAGGAGCTGTGGGAAAAAAAAAGCGCTACGGTTAGATTTCAGGTGTGGAGACCCTTTTCGTTTGAGAATATTCCCGTAACGCTTGAACCTTCATTTTCACAATCCAACCTGCATGTACACATGTAGGTATAGAAGGTTATGCAATTGACTTTTTTTCACACCCGTCAAATCGACTTATAACCTCATTTTACAAATCTGGACAAATTTCGTGAAGATCTCCTATTATGTGTGTCTGAGTGCCTGCGTGTCTGCGTGTCTGCACGTCTACGTGTGTGCATGTATACGTGTGTGCGTATCAGCGTTCCTGCATTCCTACATGTCTGCGTGCCTGCGTGTCTGCTTGCCTGCGTGTCGGCAAGGCTGCGGACATGTGACTCCGTTTGTCTGCGTGTCTGGGTGTTTGCGTGTATGCGTGTATGCGTTTATACGTGTGTGTGTGTGTGTATGCGTGTATGCGTGTATGCGTGTATGCGTGTATGAGTTAATGCGTGTATGCGTGTGTATGCGTGTATGCGTGTATGCGTGTATGCGTGTATGCGTGTATGCGTGTATGCGTGTATGCGTGTATGCGTGTATGCGTGTATGCGTGTATACATGTATGTGCGTATGCGTGTATGCATGTATCCGTATCTGCGAGTCTACGTGTGTGTGCGTATTTGTGCGTGTGGTTGTCTGCGTCTCAACGTGACTGCGCGTCTGCATGTCTGCATGTGTTCGTGTGTGCGTATCTGCGTGTATCCGTGTCTGCGTGTGTCCGTGTCTGCGTGTGTGCGTGTCAGCGTGTCTGCGTGTCTGCGTTCCTGCGTGTCTGCATGTCTCCGTATTTGCGAATCTGCGTGCCTGCGAGTGTGTGTGCGTATCTGCGTGTGTGTGTGCGTATCTGCGTGTGTGTTTATCTGCGTGTTGGCGTGTCTGCGTGTCTGCAAATCTGCATGTTTGCGTGTGTGCGTTTCTGCGAGCTTACGTGCTGCGTGACTGCGTGTTTGCGAGTCTCCGTGTATTGGTGCCTGCGTGTCTGTTTGTCTGAATGCGTGCGTGTCTGGGTTTGCGTTGTGCGTGTCTGCGTGTCAAATTGCCTGCATTTCTGCGTGTGTGTTTCTGCGTGCCTGCGTGCCTGCGTTTATGCGTGTCTGCATGTCTACGTGCCTGCCTGCCTGCGTATATGCGTGTGTACGTGTCTGCTTGTCTGCGTGTCTGTGCGTCAGTGTAGCTGCGTGTCTGCGTGTCTGCGTGTCTAAGTCTGCGTGTCTGCGTGTGCGCGTGTCTGAGAGTCTGCGTGTTTGTGTGCCTGCGTGTATGGGTTTCAGCGTATCTGCAAGTCTCCGTGTATGCGAGTCTGAGTGTCTGCGTGTCTACAAGTCTCCGTGTCTGCGTGTGTATGTGCGAGTATCTGCGTGTGAGTTTGTATGGGTGTCTGCGTGTATGCATGTATGCGTGAATGCGTGTACGCGTGTATGCGTGTATGCGTGTATGCGTGTATGCGTGTATGCGTGTATGCGCGTATGCGTGTATGCGTGTATGCGCGTATGCGTATATGCGTGCATGCGTGCCTGCATGTCTGCATGCCCGCGTGTGACGTATCCGCGTATCTGCATGTCTGTGTGTCTGCGTGTCTGCATGTCTCCGTATCTGCGAGTCTACGTGTCTGCGTGTGTGTGCGTATTTGCGCGTGTGTTTGCCTGCGTCTCTGCGTACTTGCGAGTCTACATGTGTGCGTGTGTGTGTATCTGCGTGTGTCCGTGTTTGCGTGCTTGCGTGATGCGTGTCTGCAAGTCTCCGTGAATGCGTGTCTGCACCTCTGAGTGTCTGCGTGTATAGGTTTGCGAGTGTGCGTATCTACGTGCCTGCATTTCTGCGTGTGTGGGTGTGTTCGTGTGTGCGTATCTGCGTGTGTGCGTGACTGCGTGTCTGCGTGTCAGCATGTCTGCGTGTCTGCGTGCCTGCGTACCCGCGTGCGTCCGTGTCGGCGTGCCTGCATGTCTCCGTATCTGCGAGTCTGCGTGTGTGTGCATATCTGCGTATGTGTTTGTTTGCGTGTTGGCGCGGTTGCGTGTCTGCATGTCTGCATGTGTACGTGTGTGAGTATCAGCGTATCTGCGTGTGTGCGTTTCTACGTTCTTACGTGCCTCGTGACTGCGTGTCTGCGAGTCTCCGTGTATGGCGGCCTGCGTGTCTGCTTGTCTGCCAGCCTGCGTCTCTGGGTTTGCGTGTATGCGTGTCTGCGTGTCAACGTGTTTGCATTTCTGCGTGTGTACGTGTGTGTGTGTCTGCGTGCCTTCGTGTCTGCGTGTCTTCGTGTCTGCGTTTCTGCGTGTCTGCGTGTCTAAGTCTGCGTGTCTGTGTGTCTGCGTGTATGGGTGTCAACGTACCTACGTGTCTGCGAGTCTCCGTGTCTGCGTGCTTATGTGCGCGTATCTGCGTGTGAGCTCGTCTAGATGTCTGAGTGCCTGAATGTCTACGTATCCGCTCGCCTACGTGTATACGTGTATGCGTATATGCGCGTATGCACGTATGCGTGTATGCGTGTATGCGTATATGCGTGTATGCGTGTATGCGTGCTTCTGTGCGTGTGTACTCGTGTGCCTTCGTACTTGCGTGCGTCAAAGAGTGAGTGAGTGGATGAGTGGGTGAGGGGGTGAGTGGGTGAGTGAGTGTGTGGGTGAGTGGGTGAGTGGGTGAGTGGGTGGGTGGGAGAGTGGGTAAGTGGGTCAGTGGGTGACTGGGTAACTGGGTGGTTAGGTGAGAGGGTGAGATAGTGAGAGCCTGAGAGTCTGCGAGTGTGCCTGTCTGAGTGTGTTTCTGCCTGCGTATGAGCGTGTCTGCGTGTCTATGGGAGTTTTTTGCGCATCTGCGTGTCTGCACGTCTGCGTGTGTGTTCGTGTGTGTGTGTGTGTGTGTGTGTGTGTGTGTGTGTGTCTGCGTGTCTTTGTACTTGCATGTCTCCGTGTATGCGTGTCTGCGTGTGCGTGCGTGTCTGCGTGTCTGCTTATTTGCGTGCCTGTATGTCTGCGAGCCTGTATACCTGCCAGTGTGTGCGCCCTTTTGTCTGAGTGCCTGCGAGTCTGGACAAGTCTGAGTCTGCGAGTCAGCGTGTCTGCGAGTGTGTGCATTACTGCGTGTCTGCATCTCTACATATGAGCGAGTGTGCGTGTCTGCGTGTGAGCATGTCTGCGTGTCTGTATGCCTGCGCGTGAGCGTCTCTGACAGCCTGCGAGCATGAGTGTGTGCGTGTGAATGCGTGTATGAGTATGTGCGTGTGTGCTTGTGAGCGTGTGTACGTGTGTGCGGGTGTGCGTATGTGAGTGTGTGCGTGTGTACGTGTGTGCGTGTGTGCGTTTGCGCGTGTGTGCTTGTGTGCGTGTGTGCTTGTGTGCATGTGCGTGTGTGCGTGTGTGCGTGTGCGTGTGCGTGTGCGTGTGTGCGTGAGTGCGTGTTTGCTTGTTGGCGTGCCTGAGTGCGTGTGTACGTATCTGCATGACTGCGTACCTGCGTTTCTGCATGACTCCACGTCTGCGGGCCAGCGTGGCTGCGTGACTGCGTGTCTAAGTGTGTGCGTGTGTGCGTCTGTGCGTATGTACGTATGTGCGTGTGTGTGGGCGTATGAGTGAGTGCTGTGTGCGTGTGAGTGGGTAAGTGGGTGAGTGGTTGAGTGGGTGAGTGGGTGAGTGGATGAATGGGTGAGTAGGTAAGTGGGTGAGTGGGTGGGTGGATGAGTGGAGGTTGGTGAGTGGGAGAGTGGGTGAGTTGATGAGTGGGTGGGTGTCTGAAAGACTGCGTGTCTGCGCGTCTGCGTGTATGCATGTCTCCACGTCTGGGCGCTTGCGAGTCTCTGTGTCAGCGTGTGTGCGTGACTGCGTATGCGCGTCTGTGCGCGTGTGTGTGTACGTGTGTGCGTGTGTGCGTCTGTGCGTGTATGAGTGTGTTTGTGTGTGCGTGAGTGCGTGTCTGCGTGTTTGTTTGTTTGTGTGCCTGTATATCTGCGAGCTTGTATACCTGCCAGTGTGTGTGCCCGTTTGTCTGCGTGCCTGCAAGTCTGGACGAGTCTGAGTCTGCGAGTCAGCGTGTCTGCGAGTGTGTGCATTACTGCGTGTCTGCATGTCTACGTATGAGAGGGTGTGGGTGTCTGCGTGTGAGCATGCCTGCGCGTGAGCGTCTCTGACAGCCGGCGAGCATGAGTGTGTGCGTGTGAATGCGTGTATGAGTATATGCGAGTGTGCTTGTGTGCGTGTGCACGTGTGTGCGGGTGTGTGTATGTGAGTGTGTGCGTGTGTACGTGTGTGCGTGTGTGCGTGTGCGTTTGTGCGTGTATACTTGTGTGCGTGTGTGCTTGTGTGCGTGTGCGTGTGTGCGTGTGTGCGTCTTCGTGTGTGTGTGTACGTGTGTGCGTGAGTGCGTGTTTGCTTGTCTGCGTGTCTGAGTGCGTGTGTACGTATCTGCATGACTGCGTATGCGCGTCTGTGCGCGTGTGTGTGTGTACGTGTGTGCGTCTGTGCGTGGGTGAGTGTATGCGTGTGTGTGTGAATGCGTGTGTGCGTGTGTGCATGTGTGCGTGTGTGCGTGTGTGCGCGTGTGCGTGTGTGCGTGTGTGCGTGTGTGCGCGTGTGTGTGTGTGTGTGTGTGTGTGATCGTGTGTGCGTTTTTGCGTGAGTACGTGTATGAATGTGCGTATGTGCGTGTGTGCGTCGGTGCGTGGGCGCGTGTGTGCGTGTGTGCGTGTGTGAGCGTGAATGAGTGTATGCGTGTGTGGCTGTGTGCGTGTGCGCGTGCTTACGTGCCTGTATGCGTGTGTGCCGGTGTGCGTGCGTGAGGGTGTACGGATGGGCGTGTGTAGGTGCGTACGTGTGTGAGTGTGTGCGTGTGTGGGTGAGTAGGTGCGTATGTGAGTGCGAGTGAGCGCGGGTGCGTGTGTGCGTGTCTGTGTGTCTGTATGAATGTGTGTGCGTGGGTGCGTATCTGCATGTATCCGTGTCTGCGTCTATTTGTGTCTGCGTGTCTGAGTGACTGCGTGTCTTCGTGTACGAGTGTATGCGTATCTGCGTGTGTTTGTGTGTGCGTGATTGCGTGTGTGCGTTTGTGCACGTGTTCGTGTGTTGGTGTGTGGGTGTGTGCGTATGGGCCGGTGTACGTGTATACGAGTGTACGTACGTTCGTTTGTTCGTATGTGCATGTGAGCTTGAGTGCGTGTGTGCGCGTGTGTGCGCGTGTGCCCGAAAGCGAGTGTGCGTGAGTGCTAGTGCGAGTGTGTGCGTGTGTTCGTGTCTTTGCGTCTGTGTGTGTGAGTGTTTGCTTTGCTGCATGTTTACTTGTCGGCGCGTCTGGGTGTCTGCGTGTCTGCGTTTCTGTATGTCTGCGTGCCTGGCTATTTGCATGTCTTTGTGTATGCGTGTATGCGTGTAAGCGCGTATGCATGTATGCGTATAGACGTGTATGCGTGTATGCGTGTATGTGTGTACTCGTGTAGACGTGTATGCATGTTTGCGTTTTTGCGTGTGTGCGTATGAGTGGGTACGTGTGTGCGTGTGTGCGTGTGTGCGTGTGTGAGTGTGTGCGCATGTGCGTATGTGCGTATGTGTACGTGTGTTCGTGTGCGTGTGTGCGTGTGTACGTGTGTGCGAGTGTGCTTGAGTGCGTGTGTGCTTGTGTGCGTGTGTGAGTGTGTGCGTGTGTTCGTGTGAGCGTGTGTACGTGTTTGTGTGTATGCGTGTTGGTGTGTAGGCGTATAATAGTGTATGCGAGTACACTCGTCTGCGTGCCTGCGTGTATGCGTGCGTGATTGCTTATGCGTAGGTGCGTGTGTGCGTATGTGAGTGTGTGCGCGTGTGCGTGTCTGCGTGGGAGAGTGAGAGGGTGAGTGAGTGGGCGAGTGGATGAGTAGATGACTGAGGGTCGTCGTGTGTGCGTCTCTACGTGCGTGGTTGTCTGCATGTCTGCGTACCTGCATGTCTGCGTTCATACGTGTCTGCGTGCAGGCGTATTTGGGTGTTAGAGCCTCTGTGTCTATGCGTGTGCGCGTGTATGCGTGTGTGGGTTTGTGCGTTGTGGGTGTGTGCGTGTGCTGTGTGTGCGTGTGTGTGTGTGTGCGTGTGTGCGTGTGTGCGTGTGTGCGTCTGTGCGTGTGTGCGTGTGTGTGTGAGTGCGTGTGTACGTGTGTGCGTGTGCGTGTATGTACGTGTGCGTGTGTGCGTGTGTACGTGAGTACATAGGTGCGTGTGTGCGTGTGTGCGCGTGTGCGTGTGTGCGTGTGTGCGTGTGTGCGTGTGTGCGTGAGTGCGTGTGTGCGTGTGTGAGTATGTGCGTATGTGCGTGTGTGCGTGTGTTCGTGTGTGCGTGTGTGCATATGTGCGTGTGTGCGTGTGCGTGTGTGCGTGTGCTTGTGCGCGGGTGTGAGGGTGTGCGTGTGTGCGTGTGTGCGTGTGTGCGTGTGCTTGTGCGCGGGTGTGAGGGTGTGCGTGTGTGCGTGTGTGCGTGTGTGTGTGCGAGTGTGCGTGTGTGCGTGTGTGCGTGTGTGCGTGTGTGTGTGTGTGCGTGTGTGTGTGTGTGTGCGTTTGTGCGTGTCCGCGTGTGTGCGTGTGTGCGTGTGTGAGCGTGAGTTTGTGTGCGCGTGTGTGGCTGTGTGCGTGTGCGCGTGCGTACGTGCCTGTATGCGTGAGTGCCTGTGTGTGTGCGTGAGGGTGTATGTATGGGCGTGTGTAGGTGCGTACGTGTGTGAGTATGTGCGTGAATAGGTGCGTATGTAAGTGCTAGTATGCGTGTATGCGGGTGTGCGGGTATCCGTGTATGTGTTTGCGTGTATGCGTGTACTAGTGTATGCGAGTATGAGTGTATGCGTGCGTGTATGCGAGCGTGTATGCGTGCGTGTGTGCTTGTGCGTATGTGCGTCTGTGCATGTGTGGGCTCGTGCATGCGCGCACGAGTGAGCGGGTAAGGGAGTGAGTGGGTGAGTGTGCGCTTGTGTGCGTGTGCGCGTATGTACGTGTGCGCGTATGTGCGTGTGTGCCGGTTTGCGTGTGTGCCGGTTTGCGTGTGTGCGTGTGTGCGTATGTGCGTGTGCGCGTCTGGGGTGCGTGTGAGTGGGTGACTGGGTGAGTGGGTGAGTGGGTTAGTGGATGAGCAGATGACTGTCTGAGAGTCTTCGTGTGTGCTTGTCTACGTGCGTGACTGTCTGCGTGTCTGCGTACCTGCAAGTCTGCATGCCTGCGTGTCTGCGCGCAGGCGTATTTGGAGGTCGGAGTCTCTGAGTCTATGCTTGTGAGCGTGTATGCGTGTATTCGTGTGTGGGTGTGCGCGTGTGTGCGTGTGTGCCTGTGTTCGTGTGTGCGTGTGTGCGTGTGTGCGTGTGTGCGTGTGTGCGTGTGCTTGTGTGCGTGTGTGCATGTGTGCGTGTGTGCGTGTGTGCGTGTGCGCGTGCGCGTGTGTGCGTGTGTGCGCTTGTGCGTGTGTGCGTGTGTGCGTGTGTGCGTGTGTGTGTGTGTGTGCGTGTGTGCGTGTGTGCGTGTGTGCGTGTATGCGTGTATGCGTGAATGCGCGTATGCGTGTATGCGTGTGGACGGGTATCCGTGTATGATTGTGTACGTGTACGCGTGTACTAGTATATGCGAGTATGCGTGTCTGCGTGCCTGCGTTTATGCGTACGTGTATGCGTGCGTGTGTGCGTGTGCGTATGTGCGTCTGGGCATGTGTGGGTTCGTGCGTCCGCGCACGAATGCGTGGGTAAGGGAGTTAGTGGGTGAGTATGCGCTTGTGTGCGTGTGTGCGTGTGCGCGTATGTACGTGTGCGTGTGTGTGCGTATGTGCGTTATGTTTGTGTATGTTCGTATGCGTGTGTGCGTCTGTGGGTGTGTGGGTGTATGCTTGTGTGCGTGTGTGTGTGTGTGTGGTTGTGCGTGAATGCGAGTGTGGATGTGTGCGTGTGTAGGTTCGTACGTGTGTGCGTGTCTGATTGCTTGTGTATATGTGTTTCTGGGTGACTGCGTTCCTGCGTATTGGTGTGTCCGGGTGTCTGCGTCTCTGTGTGTCTGGGTATTTGAGTATATTCGTTTATGCGTGTATGCGTGTATGCGTTAATTCGTTTATGCGTGTATGTGTGTATGCGTGTATTCGTGTAATCGTGTATGCGTGTATGCGTGTATGCGTGTAAGCGTGTATGAGTATGTGCGTGTGTGCGTGTCTGCCAGTGTGCATGTATGCGCGTATGCGTCTAAGCGTGTATGCATATAGGCGGGTGTGCGTGTGTGCGTGGATGCGTCTGCGTGTATGCGTGCGTGTGCGTATGTGCCTGTGTGCTTGTGTGCTTGGGTGCGTATGTGCGTCTGTGCGTGTGTGCGTGTGTGGGTTCATACGTGCCTGCGCGAGTGACTGGGTAAGGTAGTGATTGGGTGAGTGTGCGCTTGTGTGTGTGTGTGTGTGTGTGTGCGTGTGCGTGTGTGCGTGTGTGCATGTGTGGGCTCGTGCGTGCGCACACGAATGAGTGGGTAAGGGAGTGAGTGGGTGAGTGTGCGCTTGTGTGCGTGTGTGCGTGTGCGCCTATGTACGTGTGTGCGTGTGTGCGTATATGCATGTGCGCGTCTGTGGGTGTGTCCGTGTGTGCGTGTGTGCGTGTATTCGTGTATGCATGTACGGGTATATGTGTGTATGCGTGTTCGTCTGTGCCTGTTTGCGTCTGTGCCGGTGTGCTAGTGTGCTTGTGCACGTATGTGCGCAAGAGCGCGTGTGCGTGTGTGCGTTCGTACGTGAGTGCGCGGTGAGTGGGTAAGTGAGTGGGTGTTTGCGTGTTTTCTTGTAGGCATTTATGTGTGTATGCGTGTATACGCGTACGCGGTTTGCTTATATGCGTGTATGCGTGCATTCGTGTATGAGTGTAAGCGTGTATGTGTGTGTGTGTGTGTGTGTGTGTGTGTGTGTGTGTGTATTCGTGTATTCGTGTATACGTGTATGCGTGTATGCGTGTATGCGTGTATGCGTGTATGCGTGTATGCGTGTAAGCGTGTATTTGTGTGTGTGTATGCGTTTATGCGTGTATGCCTGTATGCGTGTATGCGTGTAGGAACATATGCGTGTATGCTTGTAAGCATATATGCGTGTATGGGTGTATGCGTGTATGCGTGTAAGCGTGTATGAGTATGTGCGTGAGTGCGTGTCTACCTGTGTGCATGTATGCGCGTATGCGTCTAAGCGTGTATGCATGTAGGCGCGTGTGCCTGTGTGCGTGGATGCGTCTACGTGTATGCCTGCGTGTGCGTATGTGCCTGTGTGCTTGGGTGCGTATGTGCGTCTGTGCGTGTGTGCGTGTGTGGGTTCGTACGTGCCTGCGCGAGTGACTGGGTAAGATAGTGAGTGGGTGAGTGTGCGCTGTGTGTGTGCGTGTGCATGTGTGCGTGTGTGCTTATGTACATGTGTGTGTGCGTGTGTGCGTGTGTGCATGTGTGGGTCTGTGGGTGTGTCCGTCTGTGCGTGTGCGTGTGTGTGTGTGTGTGTGCATTTGTGCGTGTTTTCGTGCGTGCACGTATGCGTGTGGGTGCGTACGTGTGAGCAAGTATGAGTGTGTAGGTGCGTACATGTTTGCGTGTGTGCGTGTGTGCGTGTGTGCGTGTGTGCGTGTGTGTGTGTGTGCATGTGTGCGTGTGTGCTTGTGTGTGTATGTACGTCTGTGTGTGCGTGTGTGCGTGCTTGCTTGTGTGCGTGTGTGCGTGTATGCGTCTGTGGGTATGTCCGTGTGTGCGTGTGTTTGTGCGTTTGTGCGTGTGTGCGTGCGTGCACGTACACGTGTGTGCGTGTGCGTGTGTGGATGTGGGTGTGTACGTGTGAGCATGTGTGCGTGTGTAGGTACGTATGTGTGTGCGTGTGTGCGTGTCTGTGTGTCTGTGTGTCTATGTGTGTCTGCGAGGCTGCGTGTCTGCGCATCGGCGTGTCTGCGTGCCTGCGTCTCTGTGTGTCTGCGTGCTAGGCTGTTTGCGTGTATGCATTTACGCATGTATGGGTGTATACGTGTATGCGTGTGTGCGTGTATGCCTCTGTGCATGTGCGCGTGTGT
Source organism: Vesta saturnalis (assembly GCA_036346205.1). Taxonomy (NCBI): domain Eukaryota; kingdom Metazoa; phylum Arthropoda; class Insecta; order Coleoptera; family Lampyridae; genus Vesta; species Vesta saturnalis. Next base: position 974,544 of record JARFJB010001782.1, read on the forward strand.
GCTTATGTGGGTGTGTGCCTGTGTGCGTATGTGCGTGTGTGCGTGTGTGCGTTTGTGTGTGTGTGTGCGTGTGTGCGTGTGCGTGTGAGTGTGTGTGCATGTGTACTTGTGTGTGTGTGTGTGTGTGTGTGCGTGTGTGAATGTGTGCGTGTGTACGTGTGTACGTGTGTGCATGCGTGCGTGTGTGCATGTGTGCGTGTGTGCTTGTGTGCGAGTTTCGGGTATGATAAATTTCGTGAATAAGGTCCTAACCGTCCTCAACGGTACAACAAGATACCCTATCGGTGTGAGCGTGCGTGCACGTATACGTGTGTACGTGTGTGTGGGTGTGGGTGTGTACGTGTGAGCATGTGTGCTTGTGTAGGTGCGTACGTATGTGCGTGTGTGCGTGTCTGTGGGTCTGTCTCTGTGTGTCTCCGTGTCTGACTGTTTGCGTGTATCCGTGTATGCATGTACGCGTGTATGGATGTATACGTGTATGCGTGAGTGCACGTGTACATGGGTGGGTGTGTGCGTGTGTGCGTGTGTGCGTGTGCGTTTGCGTGTGTGCGTGTGTGCGTGTGTAAGTGTGTGCGTTTGTGCGTGTCTGCATGTCTGCGTCTCTGTGTCTCCGTGTCTGACTGCGTGTATGCGTGTATGCATGTACTCGTGTATGGGTGTATACGTGTATGCGTGTGTGCGTGTATGCGTGTGTGCATGTGTGCGTGTGTGGGTGTGTGCGTGTGTGCGTGTGTGCGTGTGTGCGTGTGTGCGTGTTTGCGTGTGTGCGTGTGTACGTGTGTGCGTGTGTTCCTGTGTGCGAGTTTCGGGTATGACAAATTTCGTGAATAACTTCCTAACCGTACTCAACGGTACAACAAAATTCTTTATCGGTTTCAATGTCACTGACCAATGCTTGATGAAGCAGTCACGGGAGATTTTCCGCTCGGGACTAACACCAATGTAATTAATAAATAATAATACACACATAATAAACAAATCTAAATGTTCGAAAAACAGATCTTTTTGTTACCAGATGTAAAAGTTTTGGACATATTATGACTACGACGGGCGTTTAACCAGATCTCGAAGGATTGTCCTTAATAGGACACCTCCTTAGACCAGAAAATGTCAAGCAGTTAAGATTAGTTCTTGGGTTTTGTAGCTATTGTCGCTGATTTATGTAACATTACAGCTACCTAATCGTTCCCTTGTTAAATGGCGTTTGGGAAAGGCGGAGCAGATGTTTCAAAACCCTTCTACTTATAGTCAGATGGTTCCGAGTTGGCAGATGTTGTTGGATTTCACTAACTTGACGAAGAAAGCGAATACCAGGTTATGGAATACCCTAGTCGAGTCCTTTGCGTGTCGTACTTACTAAATAAGGTCATTGAAAAGGAATTGTTTGACATTCTTTTCTGATTGACGAATATCGTTCGCTGCTTTTGGACTATAGTGTTAAAATTCGTACTGATCATGTTTCTTTAAACCATTGCCAACTTTTAAATGATCTACTGACACGGCCAACGTGCTTTATTTATTTCAATATGATTGCAAGATCGAACATACCAAGGGGCGTGATAATATGGTGGCGGACATATCTCGTTTTACGACGGGTTTGTCGGATTCCCACTTAATGCAGTATGAGGAAAAATTCCTTTCTGTCTCACTGTGTGCCTTTGAAAGAAGAGAGTTTACAGACGATTTTTGTAAACAGCTCTGGAATTAACTCAACTACAAAAGAAGGTCTTTTACCCAAACCAAATTGGTGAAAGATTTTCAGCTTGTAGTAGAACCTTATTTATCTGGCTGTCTCAGAAAGTTGTTGGCGACAGATGTTAATCTGTCTTTACATTAATATTACGGCCATTTTGGCATGCCGAAGTTGCCATTTTAAACCGCTGGTTGTATTTTTATAAATTTCGAGAACCAATGTTCAGCGTCATAAGAAGTTGTGATTTGCGAGTAGCTTATTACGGACCCTTGCCAGGGGGGCAGGAAGAGGACGGTTTCCTATATTTTTGTGGAAATCGCTTGTTTTTTCAAATTTTTATGCATCTGCTCAGTACTACTTCGAGTATTTGCATAAACTTCTAGCCTACATTAGCTATATTGCCTTCAAAACAGTTTTAACTACTTTAAGTCGGAGAATTTTTGTCACTTTTCATCCATCCCTGCATCTAGTCCCGTGTGGCCTTTTATGAAGGAACTAAACATTTGAGCACTGGCTCTCCACTTTTTCATGTGAATGTTCCACGTGAGAGAGACTTAACCGGTAAAAATGTTACTCATGTCCGTCTCTGAATAGCAATTTAGTATAAAGTTCGTAAGAACTGGGACAGAAATGCAAAAGAGCGCGTATGAAGTTTCAAACGCCAAGGTGACCGACTGTGTATCGAGATTACGTCTTACTTAGGGAAAGTAATATTTCGGACACCTAAAAGAATCCAATAGGTTTTTCCCTTATATTCCGGTCTCTTTCGTATTACAGCTAAACCCTACCCGAACGTGCACCGTTTACTGGATGAAAAGATGGTTTCTATAAAGGGGAATTATAATGTTACTAACATGAAGTTTTATCATAGGCCCATATCCTAGAAATAGCGACGACTGTGTCCTAGATATTTTGCGTAAACAAAATAAGTAGGAGGCTACAGTTTGTAGCTGAAGGTAGCGAACCACCACGATCCGAACCGAAGTATGTGGAAAACTCCCCAAATGTTCCCGGACGGACATCGTCGAGCTTTCAAAGGAGCGTTCTGTAGGTAGCAGACCGACAAAATTTTATTACTGTAGTAACAAGAGAAAATCGAAATTGTTACCATGAAAGAAAATAAAATTAATGGGTTTTAATATCTTGCCTATAAGTGGACATTTGATGTCTTTGGGGAAGTTTTATTTTATGTATTTTATGTAAGAAAGACTTGAATGTCTGTAATTAATGGTTGAAAAGAAGAAGAAAATACATGTTGGGGTAGAAAAACTGGTGCTTTCCCATGTGATTCGCAACTGTTATCCGAAAAAGACCATGACAGATCTTTTAGAGTTTATATTCGCACGAAATTGGGTAAAATGTGGCCGTTTGGTAATTAATTATTCTGGATATCTCATAAATAAAAAATCAGCTTGTTTTCTTACTTAGAAATTCGAGATTGAGCTTGACTGAATATCTTAAAAATTAACACTTCTTTTAATAGTAAATTAGAAAATATTCCCACGTAATATTTCTTGTTTTTTCTATTTAATAACTTTTAAAAACGGGAATGGATGTTTGAGAATACAGTTAGGTGAAGTTGGAGGTTCGATTGAGTCATACCCGGTAGGCGACGTTCTACTGTTTTGTTACAAACCATAATTGTAAATCGTTGTAGTTTAAAAACGCCAATTTGTCCTAATATTTGTGTTTGTGTTAGTTTTACTGTAAGTTTTTCACAAAATTAGAGTGGTCGTGTAAACCAACTTATATCAATAAATAATCAAATCGTTCTGGTTTTAATCAGCGAAACGGTCGTGTAAACTTACATCCAAAAAAATCGCCACCGACTTGACATTAAACCGCGTAACTTTAAGTGTTGGTGATTAGGTGATTAATTAAAGGATTATATTCAAGCGTAAGTATTTATTTAAATGTAGACTATAGCTTGGAACAAGCAATTCAAGCTGTTATAATGTATTGAAAATCGGCCATTGCCTTGCAAAAAGTTACTATTTGTTTAAGACGAGATATTGAATCACACATAATTGTCGTGTGGTAACAAAGGGTAGTAATGCGGCAGTAGCTTAATTGCCAGTACACCATCTTGGAAGCACGCTTATAAGCTGAAATCTGTTTAAAGGACCGTACAGTATATGCTTTATTCCTGGAATGCGTTGGCATTGTTGATTGTTTTCTAACATTTTTGCCCACGTGGAGGAATTACATGTGGACAAACGTGACATGATAAACCTCAGTTTAATTGCTATTATTAACGGTACCAGGGTTTTTACAGAAACGTGTCTATATTCGATTAAGAATGCCTCATAATAGCAACTTTACGCATTCACAAATGGTTACCCACTGGTTCTGCTGTTAAAACTAACTCGTTATTATTGATTTTAAATGCAGATTTATCAATAAATAAACGTGTAAGATGGGAACGGCATACTGTAGTTTCTAGCATAGTCACTGAAACTTGCGTGTCATTACTTGCGGGTAGGTTATCGGCCACTTTCTTACTTAATTGTTTTATTTTTACCTTACCCTTGCAAGACCCTGTTTTAATAAATTTTTCAGTGTATTTGATTCAACCAGCTATTTAGAATTGTTTGTCTACGAGCTGATTTCTTTATGTGTGTAATTTATTGTAATCGTGCGAATGTATTTTTGGGATTATGTGATAGATTTCTTTTACTTACGATACAATTGTGTATGCGTAAATTTTTTGTCTAATGTTTTGTCCAGGACCATGTGTAGTTTAAGCTTCATTGCAGTTACTTTATTGCTACTTATTTAATTTTACGGTGTGTTTTACTTTATTAATTTTGTACCCACTTTAACCTAATTTAATGATATTGTTATATTGGCATATTACACTTATCCTTTTCTTTGTTTTCCTTGGATTTATCAATGTACTTGTAAAATTTCTTGTTGATCTATAAACTGGGTTTTCTTGGTTGTTCTCGCCCGGATGCAAATTTATGGGTTAAACCATAATTGCGCAAAGCTCATTAATACTAATTTAAGTAATTTTATTATGTACCTGCCCCTCTATGATGCAACACTTAACCTCACCTTTTCCTATTTATTTAATTTATTTAAATAGAGTTTTAATTAATGAGGGGAAGTCAATGTGATATACACCAATAATTTGAGCAAGAGTAGCTTTCTTACCAGTGAAGTTAAGATACGTCAACTTGCTACTTTTTTTATTCTGCATCATCAAGAATAAGTTCAATACTATGCCCTTAAAAATTTTTGGTCTCTTAATGTTTGAGAATAAGTTCGAATATTGAGGATGGAGTTGCTTGGGACACTATACTATCCTAAGTACAAGAAAATCTGCTGCTTATCAACTACTATAATCTAAGCCCTTACTATTCCGAGACGTTATGGCCGCCACGATCTCTAGATCTGTCAATACTGGATTTTTTCCTGTGCAGTTTTCTGAAAAACAGAATTTATCAAACCGTCATGACACCTAACCGAACGTTGCAATTCAACGATTTTGGAAACGGTTTTCTAAGTAATTCCTCACTGCCAAAGCATTATGGACTGTCTATAATGGTATTTTCGAAAAGCTAAACAAGAACTGCAGCTGATGGTTACGAAGCCAACTATGATTCCCATTTAAAAAATGCAAGTTTCTATTATTAAGACCCTAGAAACATCCATAGCGCGCTACTGAATTGGGCACTTCGCAATATATAAGTACCGTTCACGAAATATATCAGTATCATCTCATTAAGAGAGATCTTGAAAGAAGTGTAGAAACATCGACGTTTGGCCATAAGTCGAAAACAAAGGAAGATACTACATTTTCGATTTTGCCATGATCAAGGTCGGCAAAGTAGTACGTGAATGTAAAAACTGCAAACTCCTATCTTTGATAATAACAAAGCTATCTTTAAAAACAACTAAAACATAGAAATCGGGATACACTGTGCATCGCGAAACCTTTCAATTTCGTAACATTCTTACAACTTCGGCAAACTTCCGCGTACGTTAGTATTAATAAGACTAAATCAAAAATAATATTATTTATTGTTGCTTTTAGACTTACATTGTAATATCTGAATACAGCTTTATAACTAGAGTTATTTTCAAATCTACTTATTGTAGTATTAGTACCTAAAACACAGATCCAAAGCCCCTGTTTCCAATCTGTATTTATACGGTTCCTTCTTGCGTTCGGCATTTCCCAAAGTTTGATATTCCCGACACCCGAAGCACGTAAACTTAATCTATATCTAGCTTTTTGAACGAACCCTCAACTCCAAATATATCATCAGCATTCAATGGTTTTCCGAGTCGTTTAGATTCATCAACAAGTTGCTGTTCCTCCATTTTGAAATACTCAACATTGTCTAATAAAGTTTTTTTGTTCAGTTCTGCAAGTTTATAAAAATAAAAATAGATCAAAGGGAAAAATAATATTACCGTATAATTCCAATACAGATCCACCATCACCACCATAATCAGATGGAAGGTTCTTTTGAGGTACAAATTTAAATAATGTATTAAGAGATTCAGTATGAAGATGTAACTAAGGAATTAAATTAAGGGACTAGTAAAAGAGATTTATACTCTTACCACATCCAGCAATTCTTTCTTTATAAATGGTTTCATTAACGCCATTAATTTGTCCATAAATGGAACGACATTAATGTAATGAAGCCCTTTTAGACGTACCGGTAGCGCTTCCTAATATATCCTATTAAGTTACAATGCTTACAAAGGTAATACTTACTTGTAGGTAAAAAAACAACTTTTTCATTCCCATGATACTTAATTTTGCCATATGTCCAAAACTTATACCATCCAAATCGAAAACAATAACTAACCCTTCAGCAGTACCATGTTGCATTAAATATAACATTAAGGTCATATCAAAACTTTTAACTTGATCATAGAAGTTATACTTATTTGGATCGGGTTCAATTATACGACATAATATCACTCGGAAGTTTTCTGGAGTGGGTTTGGCCAGAAGATAAAAAGCACTGCCAAATATGTAAAAATTAAATTAATAGATATAATTATAAATTATGACTCACCCAACTTTAATATCTTCTTTAAATTTTGGAGAACTTGGATCTCTGTTCGCAAAAATTTCGGGACAGTGAGTTTTTACTGTGAAAAACGAATCTATTGTTGTTTTAGTTTGTTCCATACTAAAATAACAGCTATGAAGGAAAAGGATTAGTTGCAGTTCTGTAAAAAATACACAAGATTTAGAATTATGCTAATATTTGGATCGTAAGCAATATTATGCAATTATATGCAAGCATAGTTTTGATTTTTTGAAGATCGTGGATGCGCACTTCAGTTTTTAAAATCAGCATGCAACTCAAAGAGGCTATCGCAAAAAGAAACTAATTGTTTAGTAATAACATCTTACTTGGACCGTTTGAAAAGTCTAATCATATATCCATTTTTTACGACCAAGTGCCAGTAATTATTCTAAAAATGGATATCATTAAGCACTTCTGGTAACAATAGTAAATCCCAACCAGGCGCACAGTGATTGGACTGTACAGCACAGTTAGACACACCTCAAATCCAACGCATGAAACTATCCTAACATACCAAACAGTACACTTGTCCATAGCAAACCTCTTTATCTACTAAGGAGAATGAATTTGATTTGAAATTTGAACTGTCTTTGAGACTGACAGAGCACAAATTTTGCTCCACCGTCACAAATGACACCTAATAAACCAATGAAGAATGATAATCATAATTTAGGTATGATGGCAATCCTGCAGACCAAGCGACCATATTAGTACTGTTCTATTCAGTAAAAGTAGACCAAGAAGCGTAAAACAATGTAAATTTTGCGAGTACATTTTATGAAATCGCCATCTGATGAACGCCCGTAATTACAGAATTATTGTGCCACTACGTTGAGTTGGCCGCTTCGGCAACGTTAAATAGATAGAAGTGGTGCCAAATTTTTTACTCTCCCTCTTCAATTATCCTCTCCTTTCCTTTCTCCTTCTCTCTCTACCTCTCGCCCTACTTCACTGCCCCCTTTGCCTTCTCCCTCTCTCTTGCACCCTTTCTCCGACTCCAGTTATCTCTCTGGCTCCTGCTCAGCCTCTGTCTACGTCACCGTCTCCGACTCCTTCCCGTCTCCATTTCCGTTATACGACGATGTACCCGCTAATCAACTTATCACTTTTGAAAATATTCAACATGTGCGTTTAAACTTTTGGCGACGTTGCATTAAGGGAGTTGTGCCGAAAATGCATAAATGCACAAAGTGAAAATAAAATTTGCTCAATTTTCCAAAGTCAATGGTGAAGAGTCTGTGTGTAAAGACAATATGCCGGCTGTACAATGGTGTATAAGGAAAGTTATAGAATTGCATAAATCTAATGATAGTGTGATAAGATTCATGAGAAATGTATTACTGACTAGACACATTACTAAAAAAACAATGCATAAAGTCTGCGTGTTACCCTTGCCATACGCCTAAATTAATTGCAAATGTTGCCAACCTAGTCTATTATGTCAATTGTCCAATATATTAGATACACTTATGATTATTTTCATTATGTCTTTACTAGTATAATTTTTAAGTTTATAATTTTTACGTTTCAAGGCAGGCAGTTTGTTAAGGCAAGTTTAATTCATAGTAAATGATAAACACAATGCATCTATAAAGTTAGTTAAAGATCACCGAACTCGTTCAATATCCAGCTACTACCATCAGCGTCTGTATACGGACCTCACTTTACACCTGATGTTATTTTAGTATTAACTGATAATTTTGGATGGTGTAGTACCGTTAATATAAAAATCTCACAGACCTCATTTTGCCACAGGAACATAGAAATATGTATAACACAGTTCACCGAATTACCGTCGACGTCACTACTATCGTTTGTATACTTTTCATACATGTATATCCCATAAATGTATACGTACTTTAATGAGGACCACAATGATGGCAACATTGGTAATTTATCATCTGGTATGATTGTAGGAATTTTCAGAACTTAGAACAACATTTTTAATAAGAAGTCCTTTTTTTGTTTTTTGATATATTCTCTTATTGTTTTTAACAGAAAGTTAATTAAAATCTTGATTATTTTAAACGTATGTAGCATAAAGTGTATCACATAAGGAACATTTGTGCAATGATTCGCTTAGGTACTCGAGTGTTTTTTTATCAATAAAAATTACTCTGATACTGTCAAGGAAAGAATCTAATGTGTCGAGCACACAACATTTTTTATTGCCTGCGCGATGCTATATTAGCAAAGTATATATGAGCAAGAGTCAACCAGTGAAGGCACCCCTAAGCAATAATACAATAACAATAATAAAAACTATTACTGGAGATAACATTTAATTTATTATAACTTCATTTAGCCTTACTATATGTATTCACAACAAAAATGTTATTTCTTTTCCATGACTTATTGCTAAATAATGCAACATTGTCAGACTTCAATAAAACACACTCATCTTTTTTCGGTGGTGTTTTGTTTTTTGTATGCCTTTCAAAATATTTTTTGATCATCTCTTTTTGGTTCACTGTCCACGGTTCTAATATCCTTTTATTTCTTGGTTTTGGATAACCTTCCTAAAAAAAACGGTTGGCTCAACAATCAATAAACTTAAATTTTGCATTATACCTTTTCCGTATTTTGTGATCATACAGTTTCTGTTACTAATGTTTCTGATCCAATATCGTGTATAATTTCATTTTCAGAATCTTCCTCTATATCCAGAGTGATGTCTATTTCATCTAAAGATTTTCCTTTGGTGTTTGCTAATTCTCCCTTTTCTGATAAAATTAATAATTTTGAAACTTTGGCAGTTTGATGAATATCATTTGGTAGTCTATAACATGTTTTATGAATTTCCAAGGTATGACCTATGAAGGTAGCCAATTGCGCTAAGTCATTTTGTGACAAATTGATTATTTGTGGCATTGTTGCGAGACGTTTTCTCGTTTTTGTTGATCTTAAGGCTGCTGGATTTTCAGCACCAGCACGTTTAACATGTTTATAAATTATTTGTGAACCTACAATACTGTTAACTTACTTTAAATTGGCAAAATGGTACGAATTTTCTTTTTGAACAAAATTTCCATGAATATTTACAAGCGCATTGGCACATTTAACCATGTGATTGCTAAATAGAACTGGAACATCTCTGCTCCTTTTACCACGAATTACTATTCTTTTAAATGATCGCATTAATATTCTTTCGCTTTCTGTAATACAAGCCTCGAATTCGTTTTCACTTTGATTATTGATACAGGACGTGTAACAAACAACATAAACACACGTATCAACTGCTCGGACGAGGTAAATAAATTTCTAAAGTAGTAATTATATATATATATATATATATATATATATATATATATATATATAATAATAATAATAATCTTTATTGTGTTAAAAACTAACAAATTAACTAATTAACTAACATGACATAACACTAATTGACAAACTAATTTACTGCACTTTATTTCGGTCAATACATGCTTCAACAAATTCATCCACCGAGTAAAATGCATGGTGTATAAGAAAATTTTTTATACTTAGTTTAAATACAGTAATCGGTTGACATTTAAATTTATCCGGTAGGCAATTGTATAGCTTTTGTGATTGGTATACAATACCTTTCTGAGATTTTGACAACCTACAAAAATTGACTCGAATATTTTCTTTTTTCCTCGTGTCATATTCATGTATTTCCGATTGCCGCAACATTAAAGATATATTTTTCTTTGCATAACAAAACGCTTCCAAAATACATAAACAGGGAAACGTAAGAATTTTCAAATTTATAAATTCATGGCGACACTCTTCATTAAATTGAAGATTAGCTAATACTCTAATGACCTTGCGTTGTAATTTAAATATTCTATGCCAATTTGAACTGCACCCCCACACTAGAATAGCGTAAAGAAGTGTACTTTGAACTAGACCAAAATAAGATGATTTCATTATGTTTGTTGAAGCATTATTTTGTAATTTTCTAAACAAAAAGATGAATTTATTCATTTTTTTTGCAACAATATCACAGTGCCTATCAAAATTTAAACGTGAGTCAATAACACAACCCAAAAAAGATATTTCTTTTGAAATTAAGTCCGTTTTGCCTATTCTCAATGACAGAGGCATGACTATTGTTTTTGCTGTATTTAATTTTAACTTATTACTTATGCACCAACTAGATACAAATTCCACTCCCTCCAGAGCTTTAGAAATAGCGATTTCGTAATTTGAGCTAGTTGAAATTATAGTGGCGTCATCCGCATACAGAATGCAATTAAGTTCCGCGGGCATTGACGCTGGCATGTCATTAACATATATTAAAAATAACAAAGGACCCAAGATAGACCCTTGTGGAACACCATTTTAATATGTAACTTCTCGGACAAGACGTTATTAAAGAGAACGCACTGATACCTATCACATAAAAAAGATGATATTAAAGAAGCGCTTAAAACGCTAAAGTTATAAATCAAGGTTAATTTGTTTATTAATATTTTGTGCGAAACACAGTCAAACGCCTTAGAAAAGTCCACAAAAGCCGCTACAACATGATTGCCCTTTTCAAAACTTTCTAAGGTATTACTTACAAACGTAGTTATTGCATCAGAGGTTTCTCTTCCTTTTCGAAAACCATATTGCTGTTTGTAGAAAACATTATTGCTTTCAAAGAAATTCACTGCTTGTTTGTATAGTACTTTTTCTATTATTTTACTAAATATAGGCAAAATCGAAATTGGTCGATAATTGTTTAAATCGTTTTTATCATTGCCCTTTTTGAAAAAAGGCAGCACAAGTCCCACCTTAATACATTTAGGAAAGATTCCAGTTTTAATAATAATGTTCACCAACTTTGTTAATGGTTTTATGAAGACACTTATGTTACGCTTTACAAAATTGGCACTGAAACCGAACACATCTCTGGTACCGCCATTATTCAAGCTCTTAATGACATCACGTAGCTCCACCTGAGAAACACACTTAAAATTAAAGGTAGGTAAATTAGTGTTATTAATGACAAACTTATTTGCTTGATTATTATTGTTTGGCATGTCAGATATAATTTCATCTATAATTTTAGCAAAATAAACTTTAAAATCATTAGAAGTTAAATCAGAGTTAACTTCTATATTTAAATGTCTGTGTGAATTTATAATAGACCACATTGTTTTTGTTGGATTATTAGAGTTTTTTATAAGGTTGTCATTAGCTTTAATCTTAGCTACTTTAATTTCCCTCTTGTAAACACTGGATAAGGCTTTTTTCATTGCATGTAGGTTTTGGAAGCGGTATGTATTATACAAGTTACTAATCATAATCACTTTCTCTCTTAATTCTCTAAGGTCATCATTGAACCATTTTAATTGTATATCACGACGTTTCTCCGTAGTTTTGGCAATAGGAAAACAATTCAAAAACACATTAAGAATTACATCAAAAAAACTACCAAAACATTTGTCGCAGTCATCTAAACTGTTATTTAAAATGGTATCCCAATCATAGTCACATAATTCGTTAAAAAATAGTTGTAAACTTGCCCTAGTAATAGGACGATACATCTTAATTTCCTGATTACTGTTCATTATTTTAAAATTATTTATTTCAACTTGTTGACCTAAATGATCTGATAAACCTGAATCAAATGTGATAGCACTAAACTCGGTAAATGAAAAATTAATAAATATATTATCCAAACAATTATTATTGCGAGTAGCTGAATAAATTGTTTGCTCAAAACCATTGGTCTCTAAGAAGTCACATAATATACGAGATCTCTTGTCATCGCCAAAGTGTACATTAAAATCTCCTAATATAACAATATTATATTTCAGTAATTTGGCGAGTATCTGTTCTAATTGGGTACAAAAAACATTGAAATCACCAAGGGGAGGTCTGTATAAGCAAATAATTACCGTATTTGATTGTAACAGAACACAACAAAATTCAATGTGTGTTTCTATAATTAAATTATTAACAACTGTTAGTGGTTTCACTGTGACGTCTGACCTATAAAAAATTGCAACCCCACCATGAGATTTTGACACTCTGCAGTAGTGAGATTGCAGACACAAGGGTCCTATGCTAATAGATTCAATAATATCTGAATTTGTAATCCAATGTTCACTAAAGCAAAATACATCAACTTTTTTGTCAACAATAAAAGATTCTAGTTCATTAACCTTATTTTTCAATGATTGAATGTTCATATGACAAATTGTGAGGCTGTTTGAGTGTTTATTGGTCACGTGAGCGCTGATGGTTTTGTGCTTCAGAGAAAAAACCTATTGATACACGCACCACTTGGCCAGACATCAGCATTCATAATTTTTTTTAAGTTCGATAAATCTACAGTTACCTTAAAGGATGCGTAATATTCAGGATGTTTCGATTTTAATTGCTCACATTGAACCTCTGAAAACATTGGCTCAAGAAATTTCTGCAGCATATCAACAGTTGTGGAGGGATCTAATTTATATACGTGAAGATACGCTCTCGCGTTTACGGCTTTAATTTCACACACTGCATTATTTTTGTTATTATTTCCTATAATTGGCAGATTTCTTCTGTTTTTCTTATTGACAACAGTTGTCCATTGATCAGCAATTGCATTATCCGTTAGAGAACCGGCATACGTTTTAGAAATAGTGAGTACTTCTGATTTCATTCTATTGTTTACATTATCTACGCTAACGCTATCTACTTTCGATAAGGAAGCAGTCGGTCCCATGTCTGGTTTTGTAGACGGATTATTTCCAGTAGTTTCCACAGATGACGAATTTTTATTATTCAACAGTTTATTTATTTTCTTATCCGAGAAAGCAACAGGGGTCAAGCGTGTAGATTCTTTATCACCAGAGTTCACTTTCACATTTTGTAATTTATTTAGAAGCACAATTTGATTCTGTAATGAATTAATAGTGATCCCTTGATTATTAATAAGTCTATCTTTATCCAATAGTGATTCCTTTAAAATTTGATCTCTATTTCCAATAATTTAATAGTCATTATATATATATATATATATATATGATATAGTCCATATATGGTTTTGTAGACGGATTATTATCAGTAGTTTCCACATATGAGAATTTTTATTATTCAACAGTTTTTTATTTTCGTCCAAAATACAGGGTCATTGCTCTTAACAAGTTGGTGCATATTTGATAACCATTTTAGGTGCACGTAGAATGGTTCCTAATCGAAATAGTGATACTTCGATTAGGTCAATAAGTTACTTATCACAATAATTCACTAGATAAAATTGATCCTCTATTTCAAAAATTGAAAATGTATATAAAGATATGATTATTTATATATTAATATAGTTATGCCCGAATACCAAAGTACGTTGTTCCATCTAAGTAATTGTTTTATTATTTATTTTGAAAAGTTAGTATTTGTCCTATTTTAGTCTAATTTACCAAAACAGTGATAACTTAATAAAATGAATAATCTGCACAATTTTATTAAAATCAAGCATGTATGAAAAATTATATATTAGATATTATAATATTATCAGCAAATGTCACTAAATTCATGTTTTTGAACGCTAGTTAAACATAAGTTTAAAATTTGAAAAAAATTTATCTTAACATGGTAAAATATAGCAATTATTGATTAATGTGGTAAATTTTAAACTTTTAATTTGCAACATGATGCAAATTAAATTATAATTTTTTCGAATAATAAATTAATGATTACATTTTGATGTAATCATAACTATGTTTGTGCAACAAACATTAATTAAGTATAAAATTAAAATCAGTTTTTCTAAATAAAATTTCATTTTGTAGTTATCAATGTTTTATGCACATAAATTTTCAAACATTAATAATAAAATTTACACATGTATAACAACATTGAAATTTATACACATTAATTATAAATTAATTTATTACAATATATATTATATATATATATATATATATATATATATATATATGTATTTTAAGTTTCCATGAGTGTTGTATCCATTTACATTATTAATTACATTCTTCTCGGGTGTATCTCCTCATGCATTGTTGAAGTTCTTATAAGGACTTGTATATTACGACGACGTTTCGGCAAAATCATATTTGCGACTCTCAGGTCGCCAGTACTTTAGATCTGCTTCTCGATACTCGATCTGAACGGACATACGATGCAATATCCTAATTATGTACTGGTGGGTTTCTCTGCTTTCACTTTCTCCGATTTCCCTTTTTTACTTTCACTTTTCTGCTTTGTTGGTTTCGCTATTGCTTTCGTAGCGGCTATTATGTTTATTCTCGGACGGTATTGTTTTTGTTTGTTCAATACTAATTTCCATGTTGGTGTTGGTCTCCGTGTATGATCTCTTGCATTTAGGTTGTTTGGATGTTTCTCAATTTCAATAGCTTCCCTTATTATCCTTTTCATCAGATGGCCAATACATGATATTCCTTTTGTTTGCTCAAAATTGATGTTGTACGTGTTGCGTCAAAGATGATGTTGTGACGCTCTTCCTTACTGCTAGTCGATGTTATTCTACTCTTGTCTGTTAGTTTGGCCAATTTATGCTCCGTCACACTCTCTGCAGGGATTTTATAAGTACCATAGTGCTCTACATTTATTTTTGTTCTTAGGTTCGGGATAACCATTCCTATCTTCTTATCTGGCTTGAAAATGGTTTTAATTTTGTTCTTCTTGAAACGACGGAAACCATACGTCAAGACGTAACAATGATATTTAGAAACGCACAACAACGAAGAGAAACATAACCATGGATGAATTTCAAGCACTAACAACACTCAAGGAGAACGAAGCAGACAAAAGAAACATGACGGTTGTAATGGATATTGAGGACTATGGTAGAAAAATAAAAAATTTACCTCAAGATCCGAAATACCAAGAAATCATTACAGATCCGACAACACATTTGAAAAAACGACTAAACCAAAAATAAAAAACACCAATATAAGCCAAGAAGTACAAATAAGAATAATACTCAGGGAAAAATCGTCAGAAATTCCAAAATTTTATGGTTTACCGAAAATCCATAAAACTGGAACCCCGTGAGACCTATACTTAGTTCAATCGGATCACCATTACTAGAGTTAGCAAAATATTTCGCAGAGCAATTACAATCTTACACTGAAAACCTAAGGTCATTCGACTCTGTAGATGTAACTGAAAAAGAAGGGATAAAACACGATAACCTACTCCGGAGTTTTCAATTATGGAAACGTTGGATATAATTCAAACGAAAGGTAACCTACCAAAGGTTATTGTTAACCTAACGAATCACTGTGTAAAAAGTCCTTATTTTATATATGGAGACCAAAAGTACAAACAAATCGAAGGGGCACCCATGGGCTCCCCACTATCACTGGTTATATCATATTTATTTATGAATGAATTACAAGACTGAGCATTGAAAACGGTGAAATACACCCCAAAATTGTGGTTAAGGTGCGTCATTTGGACACATGGACGAGAAGAATTGGATAAATTTTTGCAACATCTGAACGAATCATATCACAAACTAAAATTCACTACAGACACCGAGGAAAATGGAAAATTGCCGTTCTTGGATGTGTTGGTATATAAAAAGGACAATCACTTTGGTCACACAGTATACAGGAAAACAAAACACACCAGCAGATAATTGAATGCTAAATCTCGCCATTATCCGGCACAATTGTATGTTTTAGTGAAAACACTTGCGACCAAATCAAAAATATTAATAGATGAGTAATGTTCGGCAAAGGTGGTGGAAACGTTAAAAACAGCTTTGCTACAAAATGAATATACCGAAAAACATATTCAAAGAGTGCTGAAACTCACCACAAAGACGAAGGAGGTAATCCAGCTAATAAAATAACCCAACCACATATCAAGGGAACCGCAGATAGAATATGCAATCTTTTAAAGAACCACAATATAAACACTATTTTCAAGCCAGACAAGAAGATAGGAACGGTTCTCCCGAACCCAAAAACAAAAATAAATCTAGGGAACCAAGGTATTTATAAACTTCCCTGCGTAGATAGTGACGGGGTATACATCGGTCAAACTAACAGACGAATAAGCACAAGAGTTGAGAAACATCGTCTTGCCGTAAGGAAGAACCCCACATCATCTTTGGCGCAACATGTACAGAACATCAATATCGAGCATACAAAAGTAATAGTATGTGTTGACCATTTGAGGAAAAGGATTATAAGGGAAGTTATCGAAACTGAAAAATATCCACACAACCTAAACGCAAGAAATAAAAATGTTGATATTTTGAATGTCCATCCTAGTATATATTTTTCCATATTTGAATTCTACGAGAAATTCTAAATATTTTATATATAGTATGTCCCATACCTACACTTAATAGATTTCAAAATAACAAAATTTTAATCGCTCCAGAAGTGATTGTCACTTTTTGCTTAAAATATGCATTTTACTCAACCCAATCGACGAACTAACTTTCAAATTTTTATCTAAAGCCGTTTTAAAATGCGATCTTGGGTAGTAGTTCCGTTATATATATATATATATATATATATATATATATATATATATATATATATATATATATATATATATATATATATATATATATATATATATATATATATACGGGGTGCCCGGCTCAAACACGGATTTAACACTGGAATGAACGTTTTTTTAGATTTCTTCTCGCCAGTTAAACCCGCAGAAAAGCTAATAGTATCAATCAAAAGGTAATGTGATTGCACTTCCAAAGGTGCTAATTAGAAGACTAAAAGGTGAAGTACTTGGTTTGAAACACTGAATAAGTAATTGTTGTTTTTTAAATACGATATGCCTTGATTTGTAATTTGTTTTAAATGTGTCATGTAATTTTAAAGAGTAAATTTAATTAATGCTGTCGTCCATGTTATCAACCTTAAAATAAATAACTAATGCAATGAAGGAAGAATTTTCAAGATACTTAAATGATATGAATAAAAAAATTTAAACTAAGTAAGACAATAGGCGCAATTATGTAATTATTGGATTAGAAAATTAAAGTTTCAAAACTTTTTGTAAAATCTAATGCAATACAGGAAAATAAAATTACCATAAGTATTTCTGAAACAAACAATACCCCAAACTATTATAAAAACCTCTTCTGACGTTAGCCAATTGCCTTTCGGTAACTAACCGCACTCGTTTTCCATTGCCTCTCTCAAAGAATTGATATCTGGGTGGTGCCTTTTATAAATTTTGCTTGGAATATGGCCCCACAAGAGGAAGTCGCAAGGGGCTAAATCAGGAGATCGGGCAGGTCAGTTTATAGCAGCACCTCTACCTATCCAACGATTTGGAAACGAATCATTTCAAAAATCTAAACCAAACCAAAATATGCGGAACGGCCGCCTTGTTGAAGCCAGATCTCTTCATTTTCTCTTGCAATTTCTTCTAATGCAGGGCCAACTTTGGTTACTAAAAATTCTAAACAAGTTTCTGAATTTTAATTTCTTTCGATTTCAAACGTGCTTTGAACATTTGTTTCGCTATTGAGCCTAAAAGTATACTTGTCTGTAAAAAATTTTTCACAGAATACAGTCCTGCGCTCCTCGTCAAAGTTGAAAATTGCTTGATGGCACTGGTCCTTGTTGGGATGATATTTTTGCTTCCAAAGTATGGCCCATATCCGTGTTTTAGACAAACTTACCTCAACAGCAATTTGTCTTAAACTAATTGTCGGGTCCAAGTTTACCGTCGCCAAAACACGTTCTTCAGTGTGATCAACTAATTCTATTTGTCGATTCCCTGCCATATAACTATTTTTAGTTTGTGTTTTAACGATAAAAAAAATGTTATTTACCACCTCTAAGTTCTGATTCGACATAAATATTTCCAGATCTTTCAAATTTCTGCACATAATGGTGAATGGCACTTAGAAGACGGTATAGATCTGTTATGGCATGTATAATATAATACACCACTCAACATTTGAACTGGTACACTTACAAGAACATATGTATCTAACAATTTACTAATTTTTGAGCAACACCTTCTTGCTTAATTGATAGTATAGGGTTCTGGGACGAATATAATGGATGCATTAGAAATTCGAATTTCGCGCTGTTATATGGCATTAAATGGTTGTTAGTTATTTGTGTGTAAATATAATTAATATTAACAGGAAGAGCTTGAGTTTGTTTCGACGAGTATTTGCGTATTAAATTAGAAAGCGTTTAAATAAACGCGGCAATTTGTGGGTCATGACTGCCATGTAAAATGCAGCAAATAGAGACGCTGTCATAATGACGTGTATTTGTTAATCAGTCGCATTAAGTAAGCGATCAGAGTTGGTTGAAAGTTACAAAGCGATCGCTTCAGTATAAGTTACACTGATTTAAATTGTGAAATTATAACGAAAATTCGTGATAAGGAAATATAAATGATATTTTCCTTATTAACGTGAGGAAAAGCTTAAGCGATTTAAAGTTGGTGATAATAAAAAAGATTGCGCAATAATTTAAAATCGCGTTTTATGTGCGTATTGAAAGTGCTCCAAGTTGGTGTTTCGATAGCGAGTGATAAATATAAGATAAAACAATCGATCCAGGGTAATAGATCGATATAGAAAGTACAATAACCAAAAAACCTTGATAATTAAAATCATAGCCGTTCGTAGCTAGCTTGCAGTTTGTGGCGCACGCCGTTTGTAGTTAAAACTGAACAATTACATAAAAACTGGATAGTGTAAATATATCAAGCAATCATTAACAAATATCATTAAATTGTGGGAAATAAAATTAGAATCGTATTCACCCATAACAAAGGTATAAGAAGGGATTGATAAAACAAAGGAGAGCGACTCCAGCTTGGCGATAGAGAACGTCATCAACCTAAACGAGGCTACCAATTGTCAGCCGGAAGCGCAAGAATTACGTCACCAGCTCGAATGAAGTGCTAAACAAGTAAGATCTATTTATAGTGTACATAAAAGAACTTTGTTGCGTTTTATTCCTTTTTGAATTTATGTTTATATATCAATGCTGAACGAAAATATATTTCACTCATCACTGATAAAGGATTGTTTTTGGATGTTACTAATAAGAAATACTACTTAGAATTAGAATTGATTTTTATGTAACACTGTAAACAAAACAGTCAGCATTTCGAATTTTGGTTTGGTTTAATTAATTAGTTAAATGACTTTTGATCAATCTTTATTATTGATTATCACAACTATTACAACTCTTATACAAATACTGAGTACGTAGATACTGATGAAAGCAAGTTCAATTAATTACAAAATACATCAGATTGAGGATAATTTTAATAAATGATAACAATAACCATTTATTATATTGTTGAGCTAGCTGGAGCGTCTCAAGAAAGGGAAAAAGGAATTTCTTAAGCAATTATTAAAGTTCATTTACTCAAATAGAAATGTGATAACAATAAAAGTAAAGTTTAGTTAATTAACTTTACCTTTATAAATTAAAACCACTTAGTTAGAATTGAAAGGTGACCATTTCACCTTTTCATAAAAAACTATATGCAATTTTTACTCCATGACTTTGAATTTATAAAAGATTGAAAAGGGATTCCAACATTATTCTTTGTAGCCAGGTGTATGCAAGCAAAGTGATAGTCGCAGGTAATACGCCCGTTACAAAATGATCTCCAACAGCAGGGCTGACAAAAAGACCATCACAAGAATTAAAAGAATAAAACTTAAATAACCAATTTAAAATTTTTTAATAGAAAAATAACAAAATCTTCATTTTAGCATTACAGAAGAGTTTTCTCTGGTAAGAAATGTAATGCTGAAGAATATTCGCCACTGTTCCAAAACGGCAGTTCGGAACTGATGGTGATTATTACGATCCACTCCTCGTGACCTTATCAATCTTTTCAGGTAGTCCCATACGTTCTCTATGGGATTAAAATCTGGAGAGTTCGCTGGCCAATCCAAGTGGGTAATATTGTTCTCTTAAAAAATGAATTGATTTGCCTTGTTCTATGAGGACGCGCGTTATCATTAACAAACACAAAAATATCGCCTATTTCATTGGCAAATGGCAGCACTACAGGTTGTAATACCTTATTCAGATACCTGACACTATCCATTTTAGCATTTCCAAGCATAATGAAATCAGTACGACGGGTCATAGAAATACCTACCCAAACGGTAATTGAACCACCTCGAGAAGCTTAATGGTAAGTCCCGTGGTTTTCAATATAGCGTTCTTCTCTGTTTCTCCAAACTCTCACGTTTCCATCTGAGCTATGGAGACGCACTCTGGTCTCCTCACTGAATAAACAACTACCCCAATATTCAACATTCCAATTTGCTAGTTGGTGTGCCCACTCTATCCTACTTCTTTTGTGAGCTCTGGTCAACATTGGACATTTTTTAAAAGATCTGGACCTTAAATTTACCGCATGGAGCCTTCTTCTTACTGTTTGAGTGGATACTTGAGTACCTGCTGCATTCAATAATTGAATTTTGGGTGTCCTTGCGGTAGCAAATCTATTCCTTCGACACTGAACCGTAATGAAACGGTCCTCTCTGCCTGTTGTACTGCGATTTCGCCCTCCACCGTGCCTATTCAAACTCTTCTGATCACATTGTGGCCCACATTGAAATGAGCAACAATAGATCTTAGCGATGCACCAGTCATAAGCATAGACAACTACTCTGAATTAAAGCTTACTCGAGAAATTCGCAAATATTCTGCGTCTGCGAGCTCAATAACTGCACTGATGCCAGATAATAACAACAAACAGCAATTGAATCGCAAATATCATTCGATAGGAATTTGTTTACATTCAGAAACACAGCTGTGATCAAGTAGGAAGTCATGCCAAACGCTTAAGAAGTGTTGTTTACCTTTACTGCATGTTATATATGTGTACCAGTTCAAATGTTGTGTGTATATAATATACATAAGTGAGAAGACTTGAGGTTAAGGTTGAAGAACAGGTATTTCAGAATTAACAGTAAAATATTTTAATTAATACTGACCACCAAGTTCTAAAGGATTACGAAAAGTTAAATGGAGGTAAAAATCGCTTGAATTTGCTAATTTGAAATGGACAGATTCAGAAGCTAAACTAACGAACTAGAACTATGGCTTAATTTAAAGGTGATAACAGGATTGAATACTAATAAATTCGAAGAGTGAATTACTTTTGTTGTATTGCTTATATGAGGTCATTCCTCATAAAGTTATTGTTAAATGAATTATATATGAGAACCAATGTCAAACTTATATAGATTCAACAAGTCAAGCAAAAGGGTAATGCCACAAATAAAAATATTGTTTGGAACAAAGAATTTTGACAAACCTCCGTTAAATAAACTTTAATTAAATCGGGACTTTTGTAAGGTTTTGATTGGTTTCATGGATACGTTGTCTTTACTGAGGAAGATTTTGGGTGATCGCAAAGGACAATCACAATTTAAGCTATGTAACCTAGCCGCAAATTTTTTCCACCAGATGAAAACATTAATTTTCATGCTTTTTCTGTACGAATTCTTTCTTTGGAAATTGCGGAAAACCTATTGTATGAAAATTATGTACCTTTTACGTCTTTTTCTAGCGAGTTTCCCGATTCACTGAAAAAAGCTGTTCCTGCAGGAATAGTTAAGCAAATTATTGATGATAGATTAATTTTTCAAATTTTGCAAGACACACTTTCCAAAGATTGAGAACTTGGTTTCACGGAACTTATTCAAAAAAGCGTTAAAAGTGTACAAACATTGTACAATCTATTATGGCAGTGATACAAAAAGCTTGATCATTCGACAGTTTCTCTTTACTTTAGTTGTTTTTCATCGATAAATTATTCTTGTAAGTCGTAATAAATACCAAGGCTTGAAATAAGAAATGATATTATTACATAGCTGATTTAGTTTCAAAAATGCTATATTGCGCAAATCAAAATTTAAAGTAAGACTGTGAATAAAAAATTCTTATTGAATGTTAAAAAAATGTTTCATTTACATCCGAGTTTTATTGTTCTCTTTTAAAAACGAGCAATTATGATTTTTTTGTAGATTGAATTTATTATTTCTTAAATTTATTTCTATTTCTTTAATTTATTACTTATTAAATTTATCAATGTTCATTGTAAAAAAAGAACAGTGACTGTAATGTCAATCTAAAGGAAGCAATTCGGCATTCTTGAACTGACCGCGCTTGCGACGTTGCCACGCACTCTTGTGAAAGCTCGGTAAATTCTGTGAAACACTGAAAACGTGCTAATATACTTACTAATTTCTCTAAAACCATGCAGCGAAGTCATCTTATCTTTTTCCCCAATTTGATTACAAGCTATCAAAGAATGAGTAAATTATTTTAATATTTTCTCTGCGACACTCATAGGAATTAATCCAAATCAAGTCAACTTTATCACTTAATATATCGTCTTAGAGACAATCAATCGTCTCTAAATTTTAGAATTATACGCGACGTCCTACCTTAAGCATAAATTTAGTTATATATTTTTAGGCAATTTGTGTTTATCTTAGAAGTAACAAATGATAAATAGTTTGTAAAAAATTCGGAATTTTTAGTGTTCACGGTCCACTACGGAAGTGCACTTCCGTTAGATCTTTTTCAGTGAAAAATATTTAGTAGATCTGAATGATTGTAGTCCATCAAAAACTGACATTGAGATGTAAAATTATACCTTGGAATAGATCAAAAAGAGCACAAAGTACCTTTTGTGGCAGATTTAAAATTTAGTATCGCTGTACAGGTTCCTTTCTATTTAAACATTTAGGTATAAAGGTATTCAAGATTCTTTTTATTTTACCTCTAAATCGTTGTATTACAAAAAATTTAATAATTAAGGAGGTGCACGTGAGAATGCATTAAGCGCAAGGCAATCTGGTTTGTTTAATCTCATCCTTGAAATGATTCATAAAAGATTAATTAATATTTAGCAAACAATTTAGGTATTAAGGTTGACTTTTTATATATTTGATAAATACGTATGTTGTAGTAGCCATGAAATAATTCACTCTATCAAACGTAAATAAAATGTTATTAACTTTATTTTAACATAAAGAAATCTAAAATACTTTGCTTTTAAAATATTTTGTTCAAAATCAGATACGTAATATCATGATGCGCAGTAATAATTTTCTTCGACCAATCAGAAATATACATTCCCAGTGAATAATCTTCCTTTACAACTCATTAAACGATATAGTAATTGATTTTTTTTTGTCACTTTATTAAGAATTATATATTTTTATTAGTTTATGATTATTACAATTTTGTATTACGTATTACAATTTTTTGAATTTTGTTGACTTGAATGTGACGCTACATTCTGGATAAAAAATTGATTGGCTGTCTTATTCTCTTCGCTTGGCCATTATGCGCAATGCTACACCGGTCTCATTTACATCACATGGTGTGTAATACGTCAATTACCTGGATTTTGAAGATTCGAAATTTGTCATTGTTCGTTTGACATCCAGAACGCGTGTCAAAAACGGGAGTCTCGCCGCAGGAACAGGAAGAAAAGAGCCGAGCATTAAATGTGGCATGACGTCATTACTATGGCGCAAATTACGATTTTGTGCACATTGGGCTCTGCCAGAATGAGGAAATTTTCACTGCTAGATGTGGATGAGGTAAATACATTTCCTCATACCTGAATTTATAATTTCTCATAGATTATTACGGTATTTAAAATTTGATTACATTTGCGATATTTAACCTGCAAAGGGATACACAGAATTGTGGACACGGTTCCAGAAAGATAAAAACACACTAGGAAATTATGACCTTTTACCGTTCTAGTTAACAAGACAATCTATAATTTGATATAGTTTATATACACATTGTTTGTAACTAAGGTATGAGAAACCTAGTTTTGTTGTGTTTGTATACTGTTATAGGTGATTAAAACTGCATTAGTAGAGGTTTAATCACCGATTCATGCCTGCATGCTTAATCCTGGTTTATTTCCTTTCCCTCAACTTCACAAACGAGTAATGGTTGTCGAAGTTGAATAGTATCAGTAGTATATAAATTTATTCGCAATCATACTGTAATCTGTCAATTTCATGACATAATAACAGCTGGGACTATTACTGAACTAGCCGAGAATAATGATTTAGCCGGGAATAATTATTACATACCCCGAAAATACTTATATACCTGCGGTGAGAGTTGCATAACTATCATGTACCTCATAATGATTACAATTATAGATATTTATGTATTAAGGGGATAATCAGAAGATTATGGCTCGAGGGAATGTTAAAAGCCCGACGCGAAGCGGAGGGCTTTTATATTCCTGTTTAGCAGCAGATATAATATGGTTTCATTTTATTTCTGCCAATTTCATCTGCTCCGAGTGCCCAGATGGGAATGAAACAGAATAGAGGATTAGATATGAGTTACTTACACTTATTTCATTAATTATTATTATTTTATATCGCAAACATTTTTTAGTTACCATTAATATGAAACAAAGATTTTGTTTAATAGATATTTGTGTATTAAGGACATAATCAGGAATATAAAAGCACTCCGCTTCGCGTCGGGCTTTTAACATTCCCTCGAGCCATAATCTACAATTATGCCCGTGGTACATACAATGTTTTATTTTATTTTGCACCATGAAATTGGAACAAAATTTTAATAAGATTCAGTATTTTCGGAAAATTTTTAAATGCAAATGCAGTGAAATAAAGTCATCAGTAGGCTAATTTGTTGTTACTAAGATACTGTGATATTGCTAAATTGTTGCTAAGGTACTGTTTGTTTGTAAATAATTTGCATTTTAAAATGGAAGGTGAGAACGCAAAAACTTATTCACAAGAAATTTTAGATGAATTTGAGGCCGCCCAGGCAAAAATTATTCCAAGTAAATCGAAATATTTATACATAAAAGTGTACGAAAAGTTTTGCGCGTGGCGGAGCACAAAAATGTGTCCACAAAATGTGATGGCATACTTGTCTCAAATGGTAAGGAATTGTATATATACATTAGTCAATTCTCTATTCAATAAATATCTATTTTTGTAGTCAAAGATCTATAATCCGTCGTCACTGTGGTGTTTATATTCTAAATTGAAAAAGATGTTCAAGTTGAAGGAAGATGTTGATATGTCTCGTTTTTCCATCCTCACAGAATTCATGAAGAATAATTCTGTAGATAATCAAGCTAAAAAATCCTATGTGTTGCAACGGCATCAAATTGAAGAATTCATGTTGAAGGCGCCTGATCATACGTACTTGTTAGTTAAGGTATAACGATTTTAGTTTTTTTTTCTAATTCTCATTATAAAAATTATTGTGTTTTATAGGTTGTCACAGCCTTTGGTATTTTTGGAGCATGTCGTCGCGAAGAACTGCACGATTTGGCTGTACAGGACGTAACAACTGAGGGATCAGTGCGATTAGTGAAGATCAAAAAAACCAAAACTTATACTTCGAGGCAATTCAAAATTATACCAAGCGATGGATTGGTTGATTACGTCTCTTTGTACCGAAAATATGCAGCATTACGACCGGAACATACTAAAATTGACAGCTTGTTTTTGTCGTATCATAATGGCAAATGTAGTGCACAGACTGTTGGGAAAAACACCTTAGGCGAAATGCCGAGGATAATAGCAGAATTCTTCAATCTACAGTACACAAGGCACTGCTTTCGCAGGAGTGCGACGACGATCTTTGCAGAAAGCGGCGGTGATACAAGGGCACTGAAGCAGCTTGGTGGATGACGATCGGATAAAGTAGCCGAATCATATGTAGAGAATTCTCTGCAAAATAACATTAAAATTGCTCGGAACATTACTGGTACAACAGCTATAAGTATACCACAAAACGGCGAAGGAACTGTCAGATTTGGTGTTGGCTCATCTGGAGTTACAATTTCAAATCCATCCAACTGTATTTTCAATTTTTATAAAGAATAAGTTTCATTACTATTATTTTTATTAATAAAGGTTGTATAGTAAGGTTGTTGTTTCAATAATTCTTTCAACTTACGTGACATATCATGTCATGTGTTTGCTGTAAATCATGTTGCTTAGCAACAATGACATTTCCGTGCTATAAAGACCACATTACGCCCGCATTTGGGGGCGTATAAGGAACATTAGGGTGGCAAAATAAAATAATAGATATTTATGTATTAAGGGCATAATCATAATCTACAATTATGCCCGTGGTACATACAATGTTTTATTTTATTTTGCACCATGAAACTGGAACAAAATTTTAAAAAGATTCAGTATTTTCGGCAAGTTTTTAAATACAAATGCAGTGAAAAAAAGTCGACAGTAGGCTAATTTGTTGTTACTAAGATACTGGGATATTACTAAACAATTTCAAATCCATCCAACTGTATTTTCAATTTTTATAAAGAATAAGTCTCATTACTATTATTTTTATTAATAAAGGTTGTATAGTAAGGTTGTCAATCATGCTGCTTAGCAACAATGACATTTCTGTGCTATAAAGACTACATTACGCCGGCATTTGGGGGCGTATAAAGAACATTATGGTGGCAAAATAAAATAAAGTAAATTATGTGTGTGTTATTTGATATTCTTTATTAATCAACGGACGTACAACATATTTAAAAACTGATTAAAAAAAGCATTAAGAATCTTTTTTTGCATTTTCATAGTTAAAATTAATGTTGCAATTTGACAGGTATAACTTGTGTTTATTTTCACCCCCAACTTACCTTGCTCTATATTTGTTACAGCAGGATATTTGTTATTCAGAATGTTTAGTAAATTGTTATTTTTAACATTGGATGATTGCGAATAAAATAGTATATAAACCTTGCAGGAAGGCTTCATTACTGCCTCGCATCTTAACTGATCTCCAGCTTCGCACTCGATCAGTTAACCAGCGCTCGGCTGTAGTGAAGTTCTTCCTTGCGCGGTTTGTAATATACTATTATTTTCACACAGTTAATACATTAATATGCAATCGAAATACTTTTAACTCTCTCGATACCATACTAGCATCAGTTGTTGGTATGAACAAAGACAGTAAAACTAAATTATTAATAGGTAGGGCAGAATAGAACTTACTAATTTAATTGAGCAAATTAAGTGTAAAATGAGAATTAGTACAGACATTGAGTAAACATGTACCTCCAAACATCAACTCTTTAATCTATGCATGTTTACAAGCATTAGACTGACGGTGCATTGTTTATAGCATATGCCGTCAATATTATTAATATTATTAATGGTCTCACGATTTAACTAGATCAGGTACTTACCAGTATTTATAAGGATATGTAATCACATTATGTAATCAGTTGTTATAGCTTTTCGGATTCGCGGTCATGTTACAGGCTGAATCCCAGAGTGACTTATTGCACTATGATCTTGGTTAACACTTTCGAGATAACCAGCTCGCGATGAATAGAAAGTACAGTTCATTCAAACTGCGTCTCCTAATGAATATTTTGCTAAATATTTAATGCTTTTTGCTTATACCAGAACAACGTTGTGTTTGCCAGAATAATTAGAAGCTTTCATTTCTCATGATGTCAAACATTAAAAGATATCAACTAATTAAATATTCAAGACAGAAAATTACCAAATATATCAACCTTATTTCCTTTTAAACAATTTGCCACAAAAAAAAAGGTACTCTTGTTGAAAGTCAACAAAATTACTGGTTTTGAAGTGATTTGAGATTTTAACATGTTTTACCTAAAATAAGAAAATAAAAGAAATATTGAGTTAATTTTATTTACTTGAATTAAGTAGACTTAGACTCCCGACTCGCGATTTTTTTTGTTTGACAGATTTGCTTGACACATTTTGTTGATAGTTTTGGTTTGTTTAACAAGTAATAACGCTTTTAAAAACTTTGTAAATGAATATGTACACTAATAGTAACTATACCGATATATTGTTAACATTAGAGGAATGTGATGGAAATGCTAAAGCAGCGAAAAGAAGATATACGGAAAAATTTCCTAGAAGAAGTGTGTTCCGGATTCAAAAACATTTTTGAGTTTAGTGATGCGGTACCGTGAGACTACAACCTTTAAACCAAAAAAAGGTAAATTGTAGTAGTCCACGAGTGGCAAGAATTCCTCAAACAGAAGAAAATATTTAAAGTCTAGTTGTTCGGGATCCTCCTATAAGTGTAAGAAATGTGGTAGTGTACATCGTGTATTAAAAGAACAATTATTGCTCCCGTTTCACTACAGGGAAGTAAAAGAATTATTGCGTGAAGACCTTTTTTTAGAAGAGACAGTCACTTCTGGGCAGAGGAAAATCCAAAGGTTAAACGTGTAACACATTATCATCATAATTTTAAGTTGAATCTATGGGTTGCTTCAATAGCAACCGCCTCGTTGTATGCCATGTTTTTGACGGAAATTTAGATGGTGACGTTTACTATGAATTATTGGATAATCGTTTATTTCCGCTATTAGAAGATTTGTCTTTTTATGGTTTTTATGCGTGATGGTGCTGCACCTCATTCCAGTAGATAAGCTACAAAATAGCTCAACGAACATTCTCCAAATCGTTGGATTGGGCGAGGTGCTGATGCTCCTATCCACTGGCCACCAAGGTCCTCTAACGTAAATCCCTTGGATTGTGATGTGTTGAGTTGAGTTAAAGAAAAACTATATTCAAGCGAAATAAATACCATTGAAGAACTTTAAGCGCGAGTTGTAAATAACTTAACAATGTTAATTCAAGAACAGCATCCCATAAATTTATGTTCCACAAAACACTCTTAAAGACAGGTTTTCTGGGAATTATCAACTCATTATAATTATTACGGAGTATTATATTTTCCTAATTGTATACAATATTTGAAACCAGTTCTGTGAAATAGTTGACACCGATACGTGTTGCAAGTCCATTATGAATAAGATTAAAAATTGCAATAAAATTTACACCATATTGCTAAAAAACTATGTATGACTGCAATTTCGTTGATTTGTAACCCAGCTCTATCAAATACAAAGTTTCAACGACCTATGGAAACTTTGTATTTGATTTTCAGCTTTTGTATTGAATTAGATATAAATAAAATAGGAAGTTGAACTCTCACTTGTGCTTTAAAGAAATTTGTAAACGTCTTGTAAAAATAACCGAACAACAATATTTCCAACACATGCTCAAGGGTGTTTTCTTTGTTTATAGGTTCACCCAATGTATTATTATCTAAACACCCTGATATTCTGATATAGTTATTTTCGTAACTAGTACGCTGTTTACACATTTCTTGGTGCGAGGTCGTTCTTTTTTACCCAAGTTGTAGACGAGTGATAAAATATAAGGCCGAGCTGATAATGAAAGTTAAAATCTCTGTATGTAATCTACGATTACATGCTAGTGAATAATAATATACAATATACAATTTTTTTGGAAAATTACACCCTACATTATAGGCATAAGCATACGACTGTACGATAGGCTGCCACCGAGTTCTACCACGAAACGAAAAGCAGCAGGTAGAATGCAATTTTAGGGATTAAAAAATGTCGAGTTTCACCAACAGTGACAGGTACCTAAGATCTTTAATCCTCTTAAGTACCTACAATTATAATCTTTCTTGTTGCCAACACCTGTAATTTATATTTTAAAATTAAATCCGGGAGGGTCAACTTAACAAAACCTTCGTTGATTTAATTTATATTTTAGTTTCTTCGTTGACGTTGTATCAGAAACAATCAGATCTTTTCTTAGTTTTGCATTAGAAATTCAATTCTTTTTAATGGAGCGCGCTAGTGTAATGTATAGTGAAAAGGGTCACATCTTGTTGGTGGTAGATAATTATAAATTTTCAAAACCTCATGTGAGCAAATGTGGAAAAATTTGGTGTTGCAAACGTCAATGCCCAGCAAAAATTTATACCATGGAATCCAATAAAACAAAAATTGTTGGAAAAGTAAGTGGACACGCGCACAATGAAGATTTGACAATTAGCCGCCAAATATTAAACAATTCACTTAAAAGAAAAGCATTTGAAGATATTACAGAAAAACCGAGGAAAGTAATACGAAGAGAACTACAATATAACGACAGAGATATTAACCTACAGGATCTTGAACGTATCCGAAGAAATATTTATGAAGCGAGAAGAAAACTTTTACCAGTTTTAGTCACAAAAGTCAAAAACTAAATTTACAGACAAATAAGTGCAAAATTTATTATTATTTGTGGATGATGAAAAGAAATTTAATTTTTCAACATACACCAATTTACATTTTTAAATTATTGTGATGCCGTCTATATGGATGGTACATTCCAATCTTGTGCAAATTTTTCTTTCAATTATTTACCATACATGGTATGAAAAATGGGTATTTTGTACCTTTAATATTTGCGGTATTGCCAGATAAAAGAAAACAACATATGTTAACCTTTTTAACATGGTAAGGAAGAAATATACAGAAAATAATTTATCATTCATCCCTAATGAAATTATAATTGATTTTGAAATAGCAATTCATCAGGCTTGTTTAAATGTATTTAGTGAAGCTAAAATTGTAGGTTGCAGATTCCATTTGGCACAAAGTTGGTACAGAAAGATTCAAAATCTGGGTTTAGTTCCAGAGTACAAAATCCAGAATCAAAATTGGACAATATATAAAATTGCATTTCGGAATACATTTGCTTAATTCTGTAG
The DNA here is from genome assembly GCA_036346205.1 of Vesta saturnalis. Taxonomy (NCBI): domain Eukaryota; kingdom Metazoa; phylum Arthropoda; class Insecta; order Coleoptera; family Lampyridae; genus Vesta; species Vesta saturnalis. The sequence continues at coordinate 1,005,833 of JARFJB010001782.1, forward strand.
AAGCAATTGAATTTTTAATACAGAATTATTTTATTTAATGCCATCTTACTCTAGGGTAGAGATTTTAGAGAATATCTATATAATAATTATTTTAGTGAAAACGCATTGTTTGTGCCAGCGGTTTGGTGTGGAGATAGTAACATTTTATATAGAACAACAAGTGCCTGTGAATCTTTCCATTCTAAGTTAAATTCACACCATCCTAATATCTTCAATTTTACAAATATTTTATTACAAGTTCAGTGCGAAACATATATTAGAATAAAAAGCGCCAATTCCTCTATTAAAAAAAGCGTAATAATAATAAACAGAAATTTGATACAATTAATAAAAAATTAGAGGAATAGAGATCAAATAAGATATCCCGATTTTCTTTTGTAAAATGTATTAGTGTTAAGTTTTTACCTTAAGAAGGTCTACTTTTGTTTTTTTTTTCAAGTTCATAGTGTTTAAATAAATATTTTTGCATTTTTAAAAATCCAAATAGGTATAATTTCCTAAATCATAAAATGAGAATTATTTTTACCTTAGTCAGATTAAGAATAGGAAATTATAAGTGACCCATTCAGTAATCCTTTAATCCCTAAACTAGAAACTTGGTGGTCCAACTCAGCCAAAATTCTTTTATACCTGAATTGGTGGTGAAACTCGGTAACTACCGTACGATATGCCTTATTTGACATTGACAGTTTTATTCCAAGAACTAAATTTTAGAAAAGGTGCACAACAACTAAATAAAATGACAAATAAATTTCTTACCAGAAATTTGGGGCAAATGTGGTTGTTTTTCGGCCCATTCGCGTAACGCTTTCACATCTTCTTCTCGTAATTGCTTATCTTTTTTATATTCTTCAGCAACGTTCGCAAGTATGGTTGTCATTTTAATAATCTAATTGATGTATAAAATGCCAAACTTATTAACTTTCCGTCATGTATGCACAGAACCGTAGCAATTGATAGCACTAAGCTTGATAGCAGTAAATTTACATATATGAGTATACTTCTGCAGTGAACAATACTACTAAAAATAATGAGCGTAATTATCAACAGTTCAGGAACAGGTAATTTAAATATCATAAGGCAAAGATGGTGTATTATTAATTCTTTTATATGTAGAAAATATATATCATTTTGATGAGAGTTTAATCAAATGTTCCTTAATGCAAATTTGCTTAGCTATTAAAAATAGAATAGTATAATTTTGCAAAAGTAGGAAGATATTTAAAACAATTATAAATTACTTAAAATACAGTTACGTAAACGTATTAAACAAAAAAGGTGCACAATTACTAATAAGTTATAAAACCTTGAAATGTCGTCTATTGTTCAAACAAATACAATCATTAAAAGTTACATTAGAAATAATAATTACAAGAAATTACGTTCTTGCAAAGTGATTGTGTATAGTTCAAATTTAAATTCACCAGATTTTACTATTGAAAAGTAGCAACAATGAATACCATAAATGCCAAAAGTTGAGAATGCTCTTCTAGCATTGCCAGCCGAACAAAATTGCAGTACAAATACAAAATAATAATGTTAGACTTTTCTTTAAAAATTTCAGTATTGTAATTTATAACAGATAATTTTTATATTTTGACCCCGGATTTTTGACACCCTTTGAGAATCTGAAGTCACGCACACGCAAACGTACAAGCACACGCACACGCACACGCACACGTACACGCACACGCACACGCACACTCACACACACACGCATACGCACTCGCACACGCACACGCACACGCACACGCACACCAGCAACGCACAAGCACGACGCACAAGCACCGCCGCACACACGCACACGCACACCGCGCCGCGCACGCACGACACGCACACGCACACGCACACGCACACGCACACGCACAGCACACGCACACGCACACGCACACGCACACGCACACGCACACACACGCACACGCACACTCCCACGCACTGCCACACTCACACGCTCGAGCGAGTTGTTTGTGTACTGACATAGCCGTTTAGGTGAACATTAGTTTCGTCTGAAAACCAAGAAATCAAAAAATCGGTATCTTCGTATATAGTTCTTCATTATCGTTGGTACAAACTGTTCTTCGACTACCTGAAGAACCCTTGCGCTGCCACAATACACTACCAGTGCGTTGAAATTTCTCAACAATTGCTAACATGATGCTTTTACTGGGTGCAGCTTTATTAAATTACTCCCAATATTTTAATAGATGTTACTACTGACGAAGATAACTGTAAGTGGTATCGAAACGTCTAGATTGTATGATTTAAAATACACCATTTAAAAACCCAAAAAAGATAAATATTTTAATCCCCTTAACTCTCAGGTCACACTATTTCTAATAAAGTACAATTTTTACTATACCTCTAGTTTACTGTATATAGTCATGGAATTCTACGAAGTAACTTTCGATAGCAAACCATTAATCAGGGCACATTCCTGTTGTGTACCGGTATTCAACATGGATGGATTAAAATTGATATATAGTCTACATAAGTTTAGATAGAAAAGACAATAATAGTAAAATAAAGAGACCTTTTACTTTTGAAAATTTTTATTAAAGTTGACGTTTCTAAATAATATCATTTAAGCACCTGTAATGTGAAATTTTCTTTTTTCTGTTACAGTTTCAACCGTCACACTATATATTTGTTCTGAGACATCTTATAAAAACGACGACACCTTCAATGCAAGAACAGAACTCAAAACTTCAAAATAACACTTTGGTTGGTGACTGCCACCTGTGACAAGTAACTGCAGTGGCGTCGCTAATGCAATATTTGTCATTAATGTACAGAGGCGAGCAAAAAAAATTGGGACAATTAATCCATCTATGGTTCAGAATTTAGCTTAGCATGAAACTGAGTTTGCTTCCACTGACATTGACTTTAGCGCGTCTGTCACTTGACTTAGTTGCGGCATTCTTACAACTTTCAAATTGACAAGCATTTCAGATATGTCAATTTGACAGGCATTTTTATTTCAGACCACAATTCACACAACTAAAATTTATGGTGTCCCAATTTTTTTCTGGTCGCAACGGTACTAGTAAAACATTGCCTTATTTAAAATACTTAGCCTTTTTGTGTTTTTTTATAGGTGTATACTTGTATTTATGTTACACAGATCTAAACGTTTCGATAACACTTACAGTTATCTTCGTCAGTAGTAATACAATCTTTCAGAATTGTTTAAGATGTTGAAACAAATTTATGAAGTTTGGAAAATTAAAAACGCAAACATAAGCCTGCTATTAATGTAACAGGTTGATACATATATAAACTCAACTATGGAGTACAATTTTAGTAAAGAATAACTAGATCATTAATAAATTAAATATTAGTCAACTGCCTCGAAGATGATAAATCAGAGCACCCTTTAAGTGTCAAGGCTAACAGTGAAAAATGTTATAACCAAGGAACGAATTTAACAAAATTTAATCAAATTATGATGTAAGCATAAGGTTGTGAAAGACTTTAATTTGAAATTGTAAAAGCATTCACAAATAAACATGACAACAACTAAAATAATCCAGGCAAATCTAATAAAGAAATTAGTTTGTTAATAGATGCAAGTGTTGTTTAACGGTGAAACACTATCTAGTACGTTTCATACAATTTTTAACTTTAATTTTAAATTTAACTAAGCAGCATTGTGCCTTTTTTCAATTGTAAGATGCCTAAACCTACCTAAACGGATATCTTTTTCTTGCTTATTTGGAAGTTTATGTATCTCAATACCTTCATGTTGTAAACAAACAAAATAATCGGTTTGTCTTGACAATATTTCCATATTATCAAATTGAATGTCATGATTTAAATTATTTAAAGCTTGGTCAGCTACCGCATATTACTCTGGTCTACCTAATCTACAAAACCTCATATGTTCTTTATGATTTGTATCAAAGCTACATTTTGTGGTTCCAATGTATACTTTTTCACTCACACTCCGAAAGATGATAATGGATTTGAAATACCTTTCAGTAACCTTAAACGTTCTTTAAACTTTATTGTACGTTTAAAAACGGTCCTAATGCCATGATTAATTAGATTTTTTTAAATTCTATCTGTAACATTAGCTATAAAAGGAAGAAAAACAGTACCAAAGTTAACCACTAGTTTTTCTTTACACATCCATACTAAGAGTAAGAGGGCTACTCATTGTTACCCCATCAAGCTGTTCATAAAACTTATTATACCACTGAAAATAATTCGTAGTAAGGCAGTGCTGAAAAATAATGGTTATATTCTTTGGAAAAATATGATCGTTCAATAGTTTCTTTTAGAGGGATTTTTGTAAGAAGTGAAACAACATCAAAACTGAGTATTATATCAGCCTCTTCAATTTTGAAATTATGTATTTTTCAATGAAGTCCGCAGAATTTTTAATATAATGGGGTGTTTTACCTGTATGAGTTTGTAATGAAAATGTAAGGTATTTTGCCGGATTTTATGTAGGAAAACCAATTGCATTAACAATGTGCCTTAAACGAACATCAGGTTTGTGGGTTTTTGGTAGTTCATATAGTTTTGGTAAAAGCGCTTTAGTGTTAGGTATTTTCTTTTTTATTTCCTCAAGTGCTTTAGTTTTTAAAAGAAACTTTTTGTAAGATCTTTTGGTAGTTCACGATACGTCTGTGATTCCAACAGTTGTTCTACTTTCGTGCTATTGTCGTTCATATTTAATATAACAGTTGCATTACCTTTCTCTGGTTATAATATTTTTATACTGTTATTACGCTTGAGATCAAAAGGGGCACGGCGCTGACGAAAGGGTAAATTGCTCGTTGTAGGTTTTGCATTACGTAATATATTAACTTCATTCGCAGCATCTAGAGGTCGTTACCTTTAATAAAATCTCAATATTGGTAATTATATCTTCAAAAGGAATTACTTTAGGTACAGCGCGAAGCTATTGAGATATATAAACTTCCAAATAAATTGAATTTATTTAGAAGTTTATTTCAAAATGTAAGAAGAAAATATCCGTTGTAGGCTTAAAAATAAAAAAAGGCACAATGATGCGTCTTAATTTTAATTTTAGCTTTTGTTATATTTAGGTTTTTTGTTATTTTTTCATAAACCTTGAATGTAAACGCTACCAATTATATGTTAAACTACCAGAGTACTATAATTTAACACATGCAGTTCAAATTAAAACTAAAATTATATAAAACCTACTACATTGTGTTTTCACTTCTTTTTTTATATTTGCCTGAATTATTTTAATTTGAATATCAAGTTATCATTTTTGAATGGTTTTATCAATCTCAAATCACATTTAATTAATTTACACTTACATCATAACTTGATTAAAGTTTTGTTTAATTCGTTTTTTGGTTGAGACACTTTTCACTGTTAGCTCCAATCGTTAGAGGGTAGTTTGATTTGTCATCTTCAAGTCAGTTTAGCAACATTTAGTTTATTAATGGTATACTTATTCTCCATTAAAATTGTACTCCACAGATAACTTTGCAAGTTTATCAAGCTGTTACATTAATAGCAGGTTTAAGTTTGGGTTTTCATTTTAGTAGTTATGTAAGACCGATTCTGGACCAGATCAAGGTCACTTTTAGTCTAGTGGTGACCATGGAAACACCTTTAAAGGACATATTGTAGTCTACGCTGAAAAGTAGGTCAAGGTTAAATGGTTCTTGAATTGTCTAACTTGTATCAAGGTCAAAAAGTTGTCTAAGTGTCCTAGCTATAAAATCAGAGTACGAGCCGTTGTGGTCTATGGTATTTTACAAGATTAGTGGTTTCAGGGATGCAAATTTATAATAAAAGGCTTCCTTGACTGCGATTGACTCATTAAATGGTACCTTTTCATTACCAAAAAAGAAAAAAATAGTGCACACAACACGAAGTGAAAGTAAAGAAAACATATGAAGCACATAAGAGAGAATTAAGAGGCTGGGGAATTAATAAAAAAAATTAAAGAATTAAAACTAGATTAAGGGTTATTCGAAATTAATAGGAAAATGAAGAACGTTTGGGTTTAGAAATTCATCAAAGACAACAATAATTATAAATAATGTGTAATTTGTAATATTTACTGTTTATGGATAATATTTACTTAAGAAATTATATGTTCAGAGGAGAATATAAAGAAAGGTGAAATACAAACTTAGGATAGCTTGTAATTAAAGGTTATAATTAAAAAGAATATCATTATTACTTACATTGAAACATAGGTTCGAAATAAATTTGTATGTGTACATCTCAGATATACATAGTGTTGTATTATGTGTAGTGGACATAAACTTAGATTTAAATCTTTAGGATCGGTTATTGCTACAGATGCTTTGGTATACAGCCTACGTAAGAATTAAAAGACTATTTTCTTACTTACAGAACCAGCGTAATCGGAAAGCAACGTTAGACACTAATCCATTCTGTCAAAATTTGAGGAATATTTTAAATTTTTGGCGTAGTATTAGAAGATATTGAACTTTATAACGCCGCTAATATATTAAAATGTAACGATGCACACACGTCATTGGTATTTTACATAGTTGCAATTGTTGTCTACCATATGACAACAATTGCAACTACGTAATATGTCAATGATGTGTACTGAATGATTAAACTATAAGTTTTATCCAAACATACAGAATTATATAAATATGAATGTAATTTGATTCAAATAAAGTTCGGTATGACTCATTCTTAAA